>JBAFWW010041967.1:0-16242 GCA_036873685.1 Agapornis canus
GCTCCAAGATTTTGCCAGGCACAGAGGTGAGACTGACTGGTCTGTAATTCCCCAGATATTATCTGTATTACTCTGGATTGACTTCAGTATGAACTCAAAGCCTGGCAATGGCCAGCAAACCACACCTATACCAAAATCATGAACAGAGAGGGATATTTGCTCTGGAAGAAAAGTAGCTTACATATAAGAGACTACTGTAAAATTAATGCAGTGACTGCCCTTGTAGTTTTGGATAAGGTTTGAAATACTACCTTTTGAGAGTATTTCAAATTCTGAGAAATTACATGTTATTCTTTATGCTTTTCTAAAACTTCACAAAACTCTGATTTCTGTCTCTGAAAACCTCACTTATGCAAAAGGTAGTGAAATTACATTATAGAATATGTACAGATATTTATTCAGTCATGATATTTTTCCTTTTAGAGTTTTGTACAGTTCAGGGTGCTCAGACTAAGGAAGAAAAAGGCATATTCTATTAATACATTCATTTATTTTATTCTTAAAACTGTATTAGCATACCCTTTCATTCTGTACGTTGAAACTACTGTTTTACCCACCCTACACTATACAATTGACTCACAAAAGTCAAATCTGCAGAGCAATGGCTCTCAGGACTTCCTTTTTGCAAGATAAAGTGAGAGAAGTTTTTGTTTAGCAAACATGGAAATGCACACAGCACAAATCTAGTGTTAGGCAGAAAAAGAAGTTGCAAAGAGCAGTAAAACCCCAAGTTGCATGATGAACTTACTTGAACTTCAAAGAATAGCACTAGCTGTATCTCACAAGTAAAAACTACCTGTCAGCACTGTTAGGCTTAATATTTTATCTGGGGAGTTCAACCCACCTTTTAGCTACCAAGGGAGCAGTCTGTACCAACAACAGAAAGCCTCCAGTTCCCTGACCAGAGCCCAAGCTTTTGTCTCTGCTTATGAAATGAGCACATCATATAAAGGTTCTTAATGCCTCTCTAGCATCAGTTTCCTGTGCCATGTAATCTCATCTTGAGGAAAAATATTTGTTCAGACAATAAAATATTATCAAATGAGAAGAAACTTTAATAAAAAGCAAGGAGAAAGTGTTTTAAGACTGTTAAAAACTAAATGTTCCATTCAGGCAGTTTCTCCACTGCTTATAAAGGGCTCTTCTAATAAGGATGCTGATTGAATTTTTAGGAGAGCCTTGAAGAAATCCAGAACCTTAGGAATCTATATATGAAGATACCTCATCCTTTTGGAAACTTGTTAAAAGCCAGTAAGACAAAGGTCCTTTTTCCTGGCTTGGTGCAGTCCAGGTAGGAATGCACCTGGCATGGGATTTAGACAACAGCTGTCTCACCAGCATCCATAATCTGTACTGGTGGCTTCCTGGCTGTACCTGTGTGCCCTGCATGCAAAAAGCATCTGTTTCACATTTATTCATTTACTCAGATGGCATTATCTACATTACTTGCTACCTTTGGCCACAAGACTCTCATTTATAATTCATAGTACACAGATGGTTACAGAGAGTAGAAGCTTTGGCTACATTACCTGTCACTCTTAGTATACTTTGCATTCATGGTGGGTAAATATACAAGTATAAAGCTGCCATATTGTGTATGACTATCTATAATGCATTAGCAAACAGTTGTTTGATCATTTATACTGTCATTCTTTGTGGTTGAGATTATATTAGAATAAGAAATGAAACAAACTGGGGGTTCACTTTCCCTCTTCTTCTTTTCTTCCTTTTTTTTTTGTGTGTGTAGTGTTGGTCCTCTTTATGTTTATTGGAAAATGAAGATGATTTTGTCTTGCTTTGTTTCTCTTGCTCTCCTCTTTGTACAAATATCATTCAGTATCTGGTCAGCTATTCATTAAGTTCACCAGTGCAGCTGGCTTCAGAAGAAGATGCTTTCCCATTCTTTGCTTTCACAGGCTCATAAATCCAGCCTGCTGAGAATATTAAAAGGAGAAAAATACTCAGGCAGGAATAAAGCATATCAAAAAGAGAAAGTGAATGTAACTGGGGAAACATTTACTCAAGATTACATATTAAGCAATTTGCTCTTTAGTACTGAAGGAATATGGAGAGAGAATATATTAACTGTACTTACCAAGAGCCCACTGCATCCATCAAATGCTGTTAAAAATGGCCATTTTTGAACAAGGAGAACATTCTGTATACCTTGTATTGTTGTTAAAAGCTATTTTTAGTGCAGTGAATATTAAGGAATGCCATTGTCCCTTGCATGTGCTCTCACTCATTTTTTAGGAGGGCAACTTCGCTAGAGATGCTTGACTTAAGAACCCATTAAAATGAAAATGTACTTGGGAGCCTTGCAGGAATAGTGCTTGAAGACATGGGTGCCAAGCATGCTTGGCAGCCTGGAAAGCTTGTGGAGCTCTCCTAACAGGGATGCCATCACATTAAAGAATTAGCATAGCCCCAGGCAGCAGTGGTGGGTTTTTTTCTTTCCACAGACGAGAATGACATTTTGTATCTGAGGCACATTTTAAAATATTCCTTATCTGCATGTAAGCTTTTTATGACTACATTAAAAAGCAAAAGGTTGGTTTGTTCCTGTTGACATTTGTTCCTATTCCTCTCCCTCACTGGGCACTGCATCTCAAATAAAGCTCTGATGCTCATCTCTCCTTCCACAACTTTCTCCCTCTCTCCAGATATTACTACTGCCTCCTCCTCAGAGTTTTTCTGCTAGGCAGAAACTGTTCTGTCATTCTTTCTAATATCTACCAGATGCCACAAATTCAGCAAAGCTCCCACAGAAATCTCTGTAAAGTCTTTTACCTTCTCAGCACTGCCTCCAAATTCGCTCTTTGAAAATGCAGATAAAGTTTAGTCCTAAATACAGAAAGAATCTAAATAATGGTATCTGAAAACCTAAAATGAACTTCTCTTTGCACTGACGCTAGTCTATGAGAATTGAAGTTGGGGAAAATTGGAGAAATAATCACTCAGCAGCCTCATCAATCAAACCAGCAGCTTAGGCTACTAATTATTCCCTGGTGGGGATACTTGAGAATTAAGAATTGCAAACATTTGGCTCTTCTGACCACTCACCAAGGTAACTCAGGTTATTGATTCCACTACATGAAAATAATCCACCTAACTCTTAGCTTCTTTCTCTTGGGAAATCTTCTTGCATAAAGTTCTCTGACAAAGAGCATATAACCAGAAGATACAGTTGCTGACAGCTAAGCTTTATAATATCCTAATGGACTCCATTTTGTCCAATTGCTTTGTGTATTTGCAACATAGAAAAAAAGAAATGGTCTTTTCCCCACATTGGTCAAAAACTCTGTGTAGAAGCAGCTTATATCTTTATTCATTAGGCTGCACATAGCCTGAAAATGAGCAGAAGGGAGGCTGAGTCAGGAAGCTGCAGTCATTTCTGGTTTCCCGCATACACGTAGTAGAGTTTGAAATTGCTCTATCCATCAGGCTGCTGCAAATTGTCCTTTCAGTCTTTATCCATCACAGTCAGCAGACTAATTTCACTACACCAGTGGAGTTTAAGTGGGGCAAGAGCACAGTCATGACCTGGGCTTGGGGGCTTGCTTCTCAATGAAAATCAGGAACATCAAGTGCCTAAACTCCTCAGGGCCTGGGGATAGTCACTGTGTTTTGCAGAGATATGCAAAGAGAAGAACGAGGTATCCTGTTTCCATGCAATAGCTTCCTACAATTAGTCTTTGACAAACTCCAGATACAGATTCCTGTTTTAGAGACTGTGAACAGCTAAGAACAGAGAGTGAGTGAATTAGGTAGGAGAGCTGCTAAGACATTAGGAGTGAGATCTCCAGAAATATGATTTTTAGGTTGGCTTGGGGTAAGGCTCATACAGTGGTCAAATATCCTCTCTCTGACTTTCAGTCCACAAGTCAAAATTGTATGTGACTGCTGTGTTATACTTAAGTATCAGTTTTCAGCAGTTGCATCCTAGATGTCTGAGGCTTGTTGCTCAGTGACACTGGACAGTCCGTATCAATGTTGCTAGCATTAATTTATCTTCTCAAGCATGTGGGAAAACGTCACTGCTCTTCCCTAAAAATATCTGCACAGGAGGTATTTTTTTGCTCTGTCGCAATGGACGCCTGCTTGAACAGTCAGAATCTAGTAGCACAACTTTCATGGCACAGGGCCTGAGAATCCTGATACATCACTGCAGCCTTAAATCCATAAACACTCAGCAAAGACAGTTACAACAGATTTTCACACTTCCATAAAAAATGCACTGCACAATCTTGATACATGTATATTTTATTTGTATTTGTTTTGTAGGAAGGCCCTCATTACCATCACTGTTCTAAGGCCACTTTGGTACAAGGATTTGTTATCTTGGCTGAGAACTCCACTGAAGCCTGTAATAAGCATCTCCTTCTTTTGCTCTGACAAGAAAATACCCTGTTTTCTGAGAATCCTCTCTAGGAAGGCAGTGCTGAATGTGTATCAGACTTGAAAAGAAAGCCGATCTGCACTGCCATTTTTGCTTTTTATTTTTCTCATTTGAAACTCAGCTCACGTCCAGCTCGAAGAAGCAATTCTGCGTTGAAAATGCTGCAGCTGGTTTCCTCCAGTGCTCACCCTATTCATAGCAAGGGAGGCAGTGGTGGGCTTACACAAGATTGGTTTAAATGGGAAATCAATACTGGTTCCTCAGCTCCTACAAAAGAGCTGAACTGGGCTGGATTGGATCCAAGGAAAAAAAGGGAGTTGAGTGGAAAAAACTGGCTGCCAGTGGGATAGGTACTCTGCTGCATATGAGGCTGGTTTGGGTCTCTGCCACTGAACCCATCACAAGAAGCCTGAGATAACCTGGCTTACCTCCTACCATCTGTTTCTGAATGAACGATAAATACTGCAAAAATAAAAGTTGGAGGCCTTTTTTCCCTAGGCATATATTAGCTTATAAATACATAAATGTTTCTGTTCAGCATCAGTAGGAATTTGTACCTTGCACTGTACTAACCAGTTGCAAAAGGGATTGAAAACTTGTTCTGCAGATGAAAAGTGGAATCATTGGTGTGATTCCTTGTTCTACAGCTAAGGAGAAATATGTGATCTAATTAGCAATTCCATCAGACATTGCTCAGTGATTGGAACTTAGTTTCACAGGGTCTCACTTGACAAGACTTTCTATTTAATCTCTTGTATTTAAATTTTCTGTGGAATAAATCTCAATAAAATTCACATTTCTGAAATCTGTGCCTGCGTGCCATTTTATTTAAATAAACTTGGAAAAAAAAACCCCAAACCAATCCCCAATAAAAACCCACAACAATTAAAGTAAAACCACAGAACACCATAATAACTGAATTACTGCGTTTTGCTGGATGGTGTGGTTGTTCTTTAGCCTCTACTAGTGCTGCGCAGAATGCAGATGTATGTTATCAGCTGCCTTTAGGCTTTCTGTCATTATTTAACAACATGCCAAATATGGAGGAAGGATTGTTGAACTGAAGGTCTTCCCTGCACTGAATTCAGGTTCTTGGGGAGCCTGCTGTTCCCCAAGTAGTCCCAGAGCCAGAGGCAAAGGGTGAATCTTATGGGGGAAACCAGACAAGGTACAGAAATTACTTTTTCTGTTAACAGCATGGTGATTTGAGATTCACAGAACTTCATGATACTGTTATAACCAATAAAAATGATGGATGATTACAGGCAGGGAACTTTGAGAAGAGAGCAGAAGAAATCTTTCAACGTCAGGTGCAATTGGATGGGTAACTGGAAGGCAATCCTGTTAAGTACAAAGAGGAACGGCAGGTTCTAAAATGAGGAAGATAGCTGAGGAGAAAGGATATTTAGTATTAAGATCACTGACATTTAAAATACTTTATTAAAACACCAGCATCTCTATTGTTTAGACAAATGGAAAATAGTTTTCTCCTAAGGTCTATAGTTAAATCTTGTGAACAGTGAAATACTGCCTGAAGGAAATACTGGAAACTCTCTTGTTGAATTTTCAAGATCACATTGTTCCAATACAGTAAAGATGGTTATTCATGCTCTTCATTCTTCCTCTTTCATACTTTATACAATTTTAATAGCTCTCCCAGCTTGGAGATCTTAAGGTTTTGTCTGGTATGATAAAGATTGGCTTATGATACTAACAAAGCTATCAGCAGCGAAGTCTTGAGCCAAACCTGTAAGCTTTGTTTATGCAGTTTGGTTTAAGAGTCATTGTTATGACTCATGTGATCAAGGTGAGTAACAATTATCTTTTTGTGTATTGACAGTCATATGATTATTAACATCTTTACAGTATTTCCTGTGGGGAAGCATTGGGAATGCATACACTGAACTATGGAAAGAATGGAGAGATGTGGTGATACTCAGGAAAAGGTAAGGATTGAATGAAGGGGAAGGAGGAGGGGAAAGAAAGGAAAAGGAAGGAGTTTATGTTTCAGAAAGCCATGTTTTGCCACCTTAAATACAGAGGGGAAAAAAGAAGGAAACAGCAATATATCAAATCTGAATTTCTTTACAATTTGTCATATCTAAGAATCGCTGGTAATTCTACTCCAAATTTATGCTGAAATTTGTGTCAATCCTTTTGTTTTAGGGCAGGCAGGAGAATGGGCCTTAACTTAGCATTAGATACTTGGAATGACACAGAAGTGTCTTGTGGCTTGTGTGTCCACACTGTAGATTGAAGAAACGTTTCTTCAGTTTCTAGACAGCAGTTCTCCAGGGATCTTTCTCTGCATAATTCTTCCCAGCTTAAAGTAATGATTTGCTACAGTGATTAAAAGGGAGGGGGAGAAAATGTGTTCCAGGATGTTCCAAATTGAGGTTCTGTCTTTCTTCTCATCTTTGAATGTGAAGTCTGTGTTGTTTCTTTCTGTATATTGAGTGGCATACGGTTTCACAGGTCCCTCATGTATTTTAAAGGCCAAGCCAAAATCTTTTAAAGCACAACAATGTCTTCATATTAGCAATGCTTTAGGTCTCCTCAGCTCCATCTATCTACTCACATATAGCTGTTTTTCCTGACATCTGTTACAGAATTTCCACATTGCTAATATGAGCTTGGATGTGCTCTCAATGAAAAACACTCTGTCCAACAGTTTAAGTATAGGTGAATGTAAATATCACTGTCTATGAAATTATGTATATGCATATCTACATCTGCAGGACTTGCTCTACTCTCTGGTTCAGTATTCACCAGCTGCACAGTGGAGCTGGGGTGGCACTCACAAAGTCTCAAATACAAGACAGTTTGTTAAATCATTGGAAGGCTTATCTAACTTAGCATGTCAAAACCAACAGGGAATATTTCGTGCTTGATAAATACCACAGGCTATCTCCAGTCCCATGTAATGAACACTGCCTTTCTCAAGTAACTGAGAAGTGGGGTTAGATTTGTAGTTGTACTAAGCCTTATTTTTCTTAATGGTTACCATGATTACACAGCTAAGCCATCATGTGATTGCTGCAACAGGTGTGGTGATGAATATTCTGGAAGACTAATAAAGCTCTGTGGCCTTGAGCACTGTAATCACTGAGCTTCTTTCAAACTGTAGTGTGCCATCTCTATGATCTGTCCTTTGAAATATGTGTTTTATTCTGTTAGAATAATCAGAGATCACATGATTTTTTTTCTCTAATTTTCAACACAGATTGATTCTAGTACCTTGCCATAAGGAAAAACATGTTTTGTGCCACGTGGATGTAGGGGTTCTTTCAGTACACTGCACCTATTCAGAAACTAGGAATTCTCTTTACTTTCATGGTACTTTGTACTTCATAAGCACTGAACAGTAATGCCAAGTTTTTGTGGGTTGTTGGGGTCTTTTTGTCCTGTTCCCTGGTTTCACTTATCAATCTGAATCCATAGCTATCGTTACTTTGATCCAGTTCAGCTGTTCTTGCATTTCTTCATGTATTTCTTAGTGGTTCAAAGGAATGCTTAAAAGACTGCTATTAAGTGAAACCTCAGGTCTCTCTGTGGTTTTGTTTCTGATAAGTGACTTTAAAATCTTCCTAACTACATGTTTGACAGAGTTCCTAGTAAAATTATGTTTATCCGTGTGCATAGTCTGCCCATTTTTGCCTTTATTACTACTAAAATTGGTATTCATAGAAATGCCGTAAATTGGACTAGCTGTGTATGTGTACACAAGCACAGTTCCTATTGCCTTCTGCAGATAACTTACTCCTGCATTTCTCCACTTTGGTCCATGTAGACTGTTGGGATCTTGGACCCAATCAAACTCCACTGTTTTGGAAATACTTGCATTGTTAAAGGCAAGGTCTTAGTTAAGGTATTCCGGTTATAGGTTGCTGCTTTAACAATAATACCCCTTTGCTGGCATATCATAAGATTTTTATTAACAAATTTTTACCAGAAAACTGTGGCTATCAATGAAATCTCTAAAAATAAAAGGTCTCAGGGAATATTACTTGACATCTGATCGATACTGCTTGGTATGCAAGTGGAATGGTGTCACACAGACTGCTGTCTGAAATCTGTTTGCTTTCACTGGTTGACCTGGTTCCGATTCATGGCCACCTACTAGGAGTGAGGTACAAATTTCTGATTTCCTAACTTTATTTGCCCTCTTTACAGTTAATCTGGGAGCCCAAGAAGGAGCAGATTATTCACTTCACCAGAAACTTCCTACACCTAAAAGCTTTTTTCCTTGCTTTCTTCATTTCTTTCTTTCTGGCTTTTCTGGTGAACCCAAAGCTTCTTGTATCTGTAGACAAAGGAAATCAAATTGTCCTTAATTCTGAGAACCAGAGGCATCCCATGGCTCATGGCTGTCAACCAGCTGGGCTTCTTCACACTTTTCCCTCACAAAGGATTTTAAGGAGATCTTTTTTTCAAGAAGAAATAAAGCAAAATGAAACACCAGATCTAAAACAAGGGTAATTGCCTGTCAGCTGAACAAATATACCTGGAACTACAGAAGTATCTTTGTATTTTGGGAAGAGTGGGCAAGAGTTGCCCTCTAACATCAGGATCTGAAATGTCATTAACACGAAATGTACAGCATTTCAGGGTACAGATCAGGGTACACTCTGCTCAGTTATATTAATTTCACAAGTACCTACATGCACCTGAAACTGGTAGCATATCCATGACTGAAAAACAAAGAGGGAGATAAACAAACAAAGAAATCAGTGAGTTTGAATATAACTCAACATTTTGAAAAGACCATGAATCATTTTTATATTTTAGACAGCAGAATTCTTTCAGTCATCAAAGAGAATAAGAAAAGGCAAATAAAAATAAAAGTAAAAAAAACAATACACAAACCCCACATTAAATAAAAAAATATCCCTACAAAAAAAGAGAGAGAAAAACAAAGACAAGAATAATGACAGAGAATGATAAGGGCCTCGTGAAATTTCATACCATGCTTATTACTTATAGATTGTATTTGCCACTTTCATATATTATAATGAGAAAAGCCATAGATATAGCTTATAATCAGAGAATGAATGATTCCCATCTACTCTTAGGACAGGAAAAATAACAAAAATGATAAAGGGGAATTTTCATATCATATTAAAACCTGAACTGTTGTTACTGCCTTAATATACTGTGAAATAAAAGACTGTGGTCTGACCCATGTGCTAGTGACTGGTAACTTTTGAAAGTGATAAGGTGTTAGTAATTTTCAATGGGACATTCAGGGAATGTGGACCCAAACTGTTATCTGCCACTATGGTCCTAGGTCCTTCAGTTCTCAGTGGGCAAGAAGCACAGAACAGGGGCTTTCAAACATTGGTGTTATAGAATTTGCCAGTTACAAATCTGACTGATCAATGGGAAAAGACCCAAGCAATTTGCACATCAAGGTGTGAAAGACTGCAGTCTTTGAGGGAAGATTTTCTGTTCAGCAAAGTGCAGCAAACAGTTTTTCTACTGATGGTTAATTACACTCAGACTTGACTGAATATAGAACTTGATGACATGGTTTAGTGGAGGTGTAGGGCATGGGTTGGACTTGATGATCTTAGAGGTCCCTTCCAACCTAGTGATTCTGTTCAACTCTTCAACAGTTGTCACCACGACTGGACTGCACAGAACATCCTGCAAGGCACTCTGTGTTTGTCTGTAAAAAATGCATTCTGTCAGATGGGAAGATTCAGACTGTGTGCATGAAAGGAGCTGTTCTTTATCGCTCAGTTTCTGCCTTAGTGCCATTAGTTACGATTCTGTTCTGCTTAAGGTTTGCCATGCTTTGTGATATCTTTGCCATTAGGTATTTTGGAAAGTGCAAGTTATGGAAATGTTTATTTTGAGTTTCCAGGGTTTACATCACACAGAACTGTGTAACTAAAGACAATGTCTGGCATGTGGGAGGAAGGAAGGATATGAAATATAAAAATGCTTTCTTTGCTGGCAGTGATGAAGTCCTCTACAGAGACACACACACCCCACTTGTATCAGTAACTTCTAAAATAAACCTGAGTGGTTTTGACTGATTAAATCTGTGCAGTTTTGTCATCTTCTATGTTTTAAACGGTAAGTGGTTGTACTGTTTACATGAATACTGCAAAATCAGCCCATTAGATGGAAACTTTCATCCCATTTAAAAGGGGCTTTCTTGTTTTGCTTTTTAAATTTATAAATCTATCTCTTAACACTTTCAAACTAGGAACAGAGCACCAGATCGGCAGACTCACTGATGCTCACTTCTGCAAACATCATCTCAACTATAATCCTTAATCAGTGCTTTACCTCCTCGCCCTTGCTACTTGCCAGTGTGTGGATCCTGCCCTTGGTGGGCCTGATTACCAGTTAGGGAACAAGAACATATGCTCCAAATCACAGTTCAGTTTACTGAAAATGTTTGAACACTGACAGCAAATACTAGTGTGTCTACAAATGTGTGCATAAGCTTTTTCAAATCTCTCAGGACATTTAATTACCAGGTCTTCAGTCTACTTCAGAGCTAAACAGACATTGAATTATCAATGGATTTTGAACCATCTGTGAACTACATTGCTGAGACTTTTGAAACTTTCGAACCAAATATGAAACTTCATGAAAGACATAAATGCAGTACTAAAGGATGAATATTTATATGCCTGATGTGATGTGTTACATGAGTGAGTAAGACAAAAAGCACTCTGTGCAGGAGCTATCAGTCTGACATGTCACTGAACGTGTTACCCCCTTTCATGGTATTTTTCTTTTCCAAGTAAGCAAAGAAGAACAAAGTCAGTATTTCCCTAGAACACAGACACTAGTTTATGTCAAAGTACTATATTAAATATGGGAGATAAGCTAGTAAGTATGTAAATATCAACTAAAACATGTATGTTTCAGAAACAGTAAGAGCATCTTCGTAAATGTCTTCATAAAGTAAAATGAAACTGTTATTTCCACTAGACTAATGAAACACATCATGGCTAAATAAAAAGGAAAGTAAAACACCATTATCAATGGAGGTGGTAGGAAGCTGAGATCTGCCTTTTGATCTGAGCCAGCTGTGGCTATCCCTTCTACAGTACAGAGGCAACAGGGTCATCAAGGTAAGTGATGTTTGGATTACATTTTCTTCAGGGACACACTGATTCTTCCACTAAAGTCCTATGGCAAGAAAATATCATAGTTCTAGCCCTTTTTTCCTGATGGTTAATTACACTCACTGATAAAGCACTTGACTGTATTTCTGGGTATGAAATTGCCTGGCTTGAAGTTCCAGTTGTTTAAGCTTGTTATGTCCGTGTCTAAAGAAGGGAACAGGCCACCTACAGATACCCGCTTTTCTTGCAAACATGTTGATATCAGCTCTTCTAACACCTAAGTCCACCTTGTGGACTCTGGTAACATTTTAGACTACACTCCCCAGCTTTTCAAACTTGGATAAGTTTCTATGCCATATGGCATGTGTGATAAAGTCTCCAAATGCTGATGCTATTCCACAGCTAATGAGAAATTCAAAACCTAATCTAAAACAGAAGCTGTGAGGGTCTCTTAGAACTATTTCCAAAGTGGACATTCCCCTGTCTGTCTCATCAGTAGGGCCTGACAGAAGACAGCTGGCATCAGAGAGACAGGGGAAAAAAAGGAGAATATATTTGTGCCTTACACCGTTTGAGATCTGGGTAATCTGATTGCAAGACAGAGGTGTAGAGGATGCTCAGGCCTCACGGATTAGGATCACTGAATCTGGCTTTGACACCAACATGTTAATTCTCCTTGTAGACAGGGATGACCTTGTGAAGAAGTGTCAAGTGCCATCAAGTGTGCAAAGAGGAAGATGACTACTATTTGAATGTGCTTAATGGAAAAAATGCAGTTTGGCTATAACTTTTGCTTTGCCTCAAGAAATAGTACCCATGGCAAACTCCAGACTCATTCAGTAACACTCAAGAATTTTTTGGTAAGTATTAACATGTTAATTTATTGAAGATACTAAGTTAAATCAAAATATTTTTAACCCTTTTATTTCAGGTTTTTTACTTATCAGCGTATAAGTCCCTCACTATCATGTTTATTCCTTGGCACGTAGAAGAACTGCCAGTGAGCTCTGAGAACTCATTACACGCTTCTCTGTTCAGTGCTGAATTCCCAACACTGAAATGCTAGAATACAAAACCCTTAAAAGACCCCTGCACTCCAAGCCCTAAGCCAGTGGACTGACCTTTTTAGCAATGATAATGGGCAGAGAGTGAAGGCTTTAGTTGTAAAACTCTGTTTTTTTCAAGCTGCTTCAGAATTCAAGGAACATCTGAAAATGGAAACACAAAGTGAGAAGTGATATTTGAAAATACAAGTATGAAGGCAGGCTGCATTTTCAAAGCCATATAGTGTCAAAGTACCTGCTGGTTTTAATGCTGGTGGAAAATGGTTGTCCAAATGCTTTAATTTCTCGAAATTCCAGCCATTAATTGTCCATACAGGACTGAAACTCAGCTCAGTCTCCTGTCATGGATAGACCTCTTTCCTTACAATAGCAATTTTTTGTGTGCTAAAGGCATGGTTGGGGAATAATTTCAAACAGAAGGCACTTAAAGATTTCATCCTCTAAGACACTTGCACTGTCTAGGATATTTCCACAAATTCTAACACATTCAATATTTAAATACAATATCCTTTATTTCAAAGTTCTTTACTGTGAGGGAGGTGAGGCACTGGAATGTGTTGCCCAAAGAAGTGGTAAATGTGCCAGCCCTGTCAATGTTCAAGGCCAGGCTGGACGGGACTTTGGGCAACATGGTCTAGTGTGAGGTTTCCCTGCCCATGGTTGGAACTGGATGATTCTAAAGTCCTTTCCAACCCAAATAATTCTATGATTCTACACAATATAAATTAGTGTTACCTTATTGAATTGTGTATAACCCACCAATCAGGCAGTTAGATGTGGATCTTAAAGAATCATAGACCAATTTGGTTTGGAAGGGACCTTCAAATGTCACCTATTCCACCTTCCTCCCCCTCCCCTGCAATGAGCAGGGGCATCTTCAACTAGATCAGGGTAGTAAGGCTCAAAAGCAATGTTACAGTAAGTAAACCATACAGGTTTCATTTTTAGCTCTTCCTTGACCATGAGTTTTACCACATATTTTCAACTCCTATGGACACTTCTCAATAGGAATAGAATTTGTCTTACAGATATGATACACCTTCTTTCTAAAATAATGCTCTGAATTTTAGATAAAAGCTTTGCATTATAAATGTACAAAGCATTCTGCCAGGGAGTGTAATAAATCTGCCTTCAAATATCACTGTGATGTATAATGTATAACAAAAAAAGAATAGACCCATTTTAAAAGAAATAGGCACTTTTCCATCTTACTATCTTTAAATCTTTTCTTAACCCTTCAAAACGTGCACAGCCAGTTCCGACTCAGAACTAGAAAAATGGGGAAGCACTGCATTTAACTTCCTAAATTTAACAGGGATCCTTAAATAACAAAGATTAGCCACGCTTAGGAAAGAAGAGGAAAAAATTCTTTTTCTGAGTACAATGACTACACTCATTTCACGGTGAAGTCATCCCTTTATCTCATAGTTCATTCACTGCCATTCCTTTCAAAATGTCACACTTCCAAAGCATAAGGAAACAAAAAACCTGAAATGATTCTGTGATGGCTTTCAGATACTATACTCTTGAGGTATCTTTTATCTTATTTTTTCATATTGTACGTGCAGGGCTTTTGTTTCCAAAGTTATTTGCGGGCAGGTTTGTTTTTCATGTTAGATAAGCCATGTAATTAAAAAAAATGGACTGTAACCATCTTTTTAATGTTGGAGAGCTGTGTATTACATTCAACTCTGCCCCTCTACAAACAAGAGTTTAGGCAAGTATTGCACTAAGAGGGAAGGTTTTGCTTTCTTAATGTAGTACAATTTTGTTTCCAGCAGCAAAATAAGATAGGATTTCAAAGGGAATTTGAACAGGAACTAAGGGATCTAGGCAATCAAAGCTATTTAATTCCAGAGAAGTTGGAAATCCAGTCTATGATAATATTTTGTGTCATTATCTACACTGTTCTTACATAGAAATTCTAAAGCCATAAAATCTCACAGCCCATTGTTCCGTTTTATGAAACAAAATAAATATTGATAAAAATGCTCTTCTGCAAAACATACAGTCTACTGAAAACTTGACACATTTAACATAGCCATAGTACCATTGCAAAAAGAAGCAAGGAAACAGTGATACAGAAGAATTACAGGCATGGTTTTGTACCTTTTATGTAAGTAATTCTTACATGAACAAGCAGCCCTATTAATACTGATGTAATTACTTGTGTGAATAACAGCTACTGTGTAAGTAGTCTTACTAACTAGTGAGGGCTGTAGGAGCAGATCATATGTGACTTGCCCACATAGGGACTTTATTGCAAAGTTAAAAATAGCAGCAAGTTTGCTGCCTATTCCAGTGCTTTAATTCCAGGATTAATATTCTTGCCACAGCAATAAAATGCAGAAATAGGAAAAAGGAGATAACAATGTAAGGAAATAATCAAACTCAGGTCTTGAGTTCTTATTTGTGGGAGTAGTCCCAGTTTCTCTCATTGAAGCATTTTCATTAATAGAGAATTACTGTGAGGATGGTGAGGCAATGGCACAGGTTGCCCAGAGAAGCTGTGGCTGTCCCATCCCTGGTAGTGTTCAAAGCCATGTTAGAAGGGGCTTTGAGCAACCTGGTCTAGTGAAGGTGTCCCTGCCCGGGGCAGGGGGTTGGAACTGGATGAGCTTTAATGTCCCTTTCAACCCAAACCATTCTGTGATTCTATGATAAAATCTGCAGAAGTTACTGAGATCTTAATGAAACAAAGTCTTGACTGCATTTTGTTTGTCACTGTTTTGCTTCTCTTTTTTCCTGTTAATATAAATAGTCTTATGGATTTCCCCTTTTTAACAGTAAAACTGAAAGAATGTGCTATTTTAATACAATATACAATTCATTATATGCATTAAAGTATGCATGTCCTCTGTTTCAAAAAGCGGGTTTTAAATCATTCATGAAAAAAAGTAATTTACATCAATAAAAAACCAGCTTTGTGAAATTCACTGGAAACCTCATTTTGGAATGTGCAGAATGGCCAAAAGAACCAACATTTTAATTCTCTCCATTCTTTTTTTTATTATTATTATTTATTTCTCTCGCTGCCCCAACATTTCTGAGAGTATATACTAAATCTTTTATCTTTAATTTTTCATTGTCTGTATCTAATATGCATGCAAGTTTCTGTGCATCATAATCCATACTAATGCTATTTATAAAACTTGCAACACCAGCAACATATATCAAAGGTGGAACAGAAGTGAGAAAGTGAATTTTATGTATGAAAATGTGCAGGATTTCTACAAATATTGACAATAGAGGATAAACCAAGCAAGCTGAACTCTAAAGCTGTGGGACTGCTACAGTCATCTGACTTATTCATAAAAGTTGCCAAATTTTGAAAGTAAAATATGTGTTGTCTCATGTTGACTTTCAGTTACTCTGAACCTTCCTAATATCGTTGGCTACCAACATACTGATAATTCCTTGAAAAATGTAGTTGCTTCTGAGGAATGTAGACTTTCCTATCACTATAGTTATTATTTCACCTTGAGAACACCAGAAATCAAACTTCTGTCACCTACATCAGCTATTATTTTAGTTATTGATGACCAGACGCTGTCATTTTATAAACAAGTGTTTTTTCCTACTTTGTGCTTCTTGTTTCATATGAATTTGTCAATATGAATCATAGAATCATACTACAGTTAGGGTTGGAAAGGACCTTAGGATCATCTAGTTCCAATCCCCCTGCCATAAG
>JBAFWW010041967.1:24300-35999 GCA_036873685.1 Agapornis canus
GCATGCGTGAAGACCAAAAGGTGAAAAGTTTAAGAGGAAGACTCATTTACTTCATATCAAGACCCCTGTGAATGACCAGAAGGGGCACTGCACAGGCTCAAAGGACCTTCTAGTTCAGGTGTGGGTGAGGGAGGCTGTTGCAGCTACAGAACTGAGAGGGTTCGACAGGGGTCAAGCGCTTCATTGCACAGCAAGCAGGTGTACTGCCACCTCAACTGAGTATAAGGTGTGTGATTGTTGGGTTTGTTTGGTTTTAAGCTGAATGCTGTAGTTTTCTTTCCAATCTCCATTCGAGCCTCAGTCTTCACCTCCCACACTGAAGGTGGTGGGAAAGGTACTGCTGGACCAGGAAAGACCTTGAATGAAATGAAGTTTAAGTTCTGTCTTGAAACAGCTATCCTTTCTGTAACTTCTTCCACAAAATATGTCCAAATCCCTAATACTAAACCCAAGCCCAAATCCTCCTGAAACCAGATATACTAATGCGGCAATTATTTAAAGGAAAAAAAAAATCATCTGGTTAACTTCTTAAATTTAATTCATTGATGGGATGTGTCTTGGGGAGACCTTTTGTTTTGTTTGGCTAATCATCATTTAGAGCCCATTTCACTTGAATCCATTTATTTAGCTTCATCTCTGGCATCTGGAGCTACCATCAATTGGTATCTGTGCTCTGCTACAAGAATAGATGTTAATGGAAAGAGTTCATTTGAACACTCTGGTCAGGGTGTTTTGAAAATGATGTGTGGACCATGTCCTCCCCCCTTTGATCTTTCTGTTCTATAGCAAGTAAACCCATTACACACAAAAGAGTATAAGGTAAGTTTCAATGCATTTTGGCTGCCTTCTAATGTAACCTGGCAATGAAAGTAGTAAGATTACTAACACGAGGGGATTTGAACATGTAGTTTGTAAACTGCGATCAGAGTTTATATAGTTGGGACACCTTTTCTTTTATTTATACTTGTAAAATGGGTTACTGATTTATTTTTGTGCTTCTCTGCAGTTGGCTTTGTGGGCTAAAAATCTTGATTACTCCTCAGGTGAATGTTGCTGGTGTGAATAGGAAACACTGGGGGCATGGTATGTTTAAACACAAAAAAGGTAAGTTGGAATGAAAGAGTCAACATAAACATGCTTGGTTCGGAAACTTGCCATTGTGGCTGGAGTACTCTTCAATCGATAAGAAAAAATGCTTGTTAGTTGTCTGCAGTAGATACAATACACACAGTATCACTGTTTTTGTCCTTGTAAGGAGGGGGAAACAACAGCTACTGATAAATAGATGCTTCAGTGAACCTCTGAAGATCTTATCAGGTCATTGGCAAAAATAACTTTTTCTTCTGGTGTAATCATACTTTCTTATTAATAAGATTGCTCTACATGTAGAGTAGAAGAATGTTCTCATATAGAATGAATAGATTCCATCGATCATGCATGCCATGTGAAAAAAGGGAGAAAGTGGCTTGGAATAAAAGGAGTTTTCCCCCTGTAAATTAGCTGTGCTGAGCTAGTTATCAAGTTTCTACGTTTGTACCTAGAAAGCATACAGTGGTATAAGTCATGAGATCCAAACTGGTTAAAATTCTGCCATATCCAATGGTGAAAATAGAGTTGGGGATTTCTACAGGACTGTATGAAATCTTGTGATTCTGTGCTCTGCATGTAGATGCATGAGTGGTGATGCAGATCATAGCAATCACTGGAAGACTTCAGGGGCATATGATGGTGTGAGGGTGTTTGCTTATTTTCATCTGTTTTATCTAGATCCTGCTTAGAGAGCCATAACATATTAGTGGACTTGGTAAATCTGATTCTCTGAAGAATCAATGGCTAGTTGCTTGCTTACTGCGTGGAGAAAAGGTGTGTGGGCCTGTTATACACAGATGTTGTACTGCAGTGACGTTCTTGGACTTCTCAGTTTCACAGGTTCGTTTTTTGGTTTCTCAAAGGAATTGCTTTGGCATGTGATTAGACTGTCAGACCCTAGGACCTCACACTTTTCAGGCTTGTTTCTGAGGCCTACCCCATACTTATGGGGACTAGAAACTCCCTGGCCTTTTTTTTAGACAGATGTCTTCAGAGAGCTTAAACTCCCTCTTTGTATTTCTGTCATCCTCTTGTATGTGTTTATTACTTGCATCTAGGCAGAAGACATAGGCATTATGAATTAAAGCTGATAGACTAGCATGAGGGTATGTGATGGTGCCTATAAGCCAGTGGAAAATGTTGTGGAAATTGGATAGTGCCTCAACCCACAGTCCATATGCTGGGTGCTATAGCTCTGTATCTGATGTGGAGACTTACATAAGAGCACTGGTAGTGAAACAGATTTGATAAGAGGCTTGAAAGTCAAATGAAGAAGGTGGAGGAAGGTGTGGAAGTACAGAAGGCTTGTCCAAGCTCTTATGTGGCCCAGCAAGAATGGGCAGGGAAGGGTGGTTTTAAGGAATTCAACTGTCCTAATTGCTGGCCAACTTATGGACAGTCTGAGCTTTACTAATTATGGATTCTTATTTTTACTTCTTTATATCTTCTTATGGATTATTGAAGTTGTTTTCTGCATCAGAAATAGGCTCAAGCATTGTTCTGCAGGCTCTGTATCCAGGCTTAGAATGGTAAACCAAACAAATACCTTATGGGGTCCTGCATTTTAACCAGACAGCAAAAAGAAACTTGGTGTGCCTGTAGCACTTGATGTCTTTTTCTCTAGTTGACAGTGTTCTGCTTTATACAGATGAATGCACATTCACTGGAGCAATGAGCTAAATCAATTTTTGAGTAGTATCAGTTGATCTGAAACTATGGTTTTAATGAGTAAACCTTTCTTGGAATAAAGGTTGTCCAGCCTCACTAGAAATCCAGCTGTGATAAACCCAGGCAACTAGAGCTTCCTGTGATGAGCTGCTCTTGTGATGAGTTGCCATGAAATGGAGATTAAAAGGAGAAGAGCCGGGGGTATTTTTTATTTACCCTGATGGGAAAATTAACTCGGCATCAATCCTGAATCTCAAAATGTGCCATTTGTTGAGTTTCTTCAGAGCCCCATGAGGTTCAATAAGTCTCTCTGTGGGAGACCAGCTATCTGCCTTTGCTGGACCTTAGATCTAGAGAGTCTTCTTAAGATGCTGCTGTTTTCTCAGGGTGAGTCGTTACCTACCACTGTCCTAACTTTTCCCCTTATGGATCTGAAGAGGGCTCACATAGGGATCAGGAATGGTCTCCTATTAGATGCCAGAAATATAAAACCTGTGGAGAGATTGAAGAGGTGGGATTCAAATGTGTTTTTTATTGCAGACAATGTAGGAAACTGCTCCATTTCCTTTCTTTGTGTCCCACAGAATCTCCTTAAAAAGTGCATGGCAGTGGGATGCGTGCTTAGGGCTACCTATGTGGAGGGAATGCACATAATGCCATGCCAGTACATCTCCAGGCTAACTCAGGCAGTCAGCTCAAGCAGAAAAGAACTACCTGGGGTTGGTCTGCACATAGCCTGAGACACCTTTTGAGTATATTTTGCTGCACAGCTGCACATATGTCTTGCATGGCTTAAGTGATTTTTGGCTTTAAAAACATCTCAGGGGACAGGAGGGCAGTCCAAGCTGATTATTTATTATTATTGCCCTTTCAGTCCTGCCCTCGCTAGATTCTTTCTGAACTTGCAAATTCTCTAACCTGTCAGTTAAAACAAACTACAAATGAAGAAAGGTTAGAATGTAAAATTGTCAGGTCTGTGTTAAAGTGCTATTTTATCTACTCCTGGAATTGTACGTTGCAAAGGTGAAAGGAACCATTAGAGAACAGGTGCCCTGAATGAGAAAAGGTTTCAAACCCTGGACCTAGAAGCCTCCTGGTTGATTTATTTGAGAAAACTACAGTAGTTAGTACTTGATTCAGAGCAAAAATGGAGTTTCTCCACTCTTCATCTTCAAGTCAAGACGAATGAGCTTTCCTAACAGACCTTGCCCTGCCAATAGGAATAAATGACTGTGATTTCTGAATACTTTCAAGGAGACCTGGAGACTCAATATGCAAAATCTCTCATTCTATCATTGAAAGTGCAGCCTTGGATTATTACTGACAGCCAAGATGCAGTTAAAGTAAAGGTCATGCAGACTATTGACAATAATAAATTGTAAGATTTGCTATCTTTGTGCTGAGGCCTGCAATAGGCCATGCATCAAAAGCCCATAACAAAAAAAGTGGTTTGCCCTTACCCAATAAAAATAGCAGTGTACATTTTTCAGGCTTGCTTTTTGGAGGGGTTAGAATAGACCTCTCGCATTTCATCTTCTTATCTCATACATTAGCACACTGGGAGAACTGCCCACCAAACAATCAGTTTAATCCTCTGTGCACACCAGTAGTCTATAATTTAAGTTGTATAAAATGATCTCTTGCTGACAGGTGTAGAAACCAGCATGACACTATGTTTGAATAAAGGCTGAGTGTAAGCACTAGGAAGTTAATTCAGTTTTCAGTGTGTAAGCCTGAGGTAAAAATAAATCTCTAATAGTACATATTAAGTAATTGGCTGGTGCCAATTGGAAAACAAATATTTATTGTTTCAAAGCTCAGACCACATGGTAGTTCTGATTTGTAAGTTCTTTGATTAAATGGTTTAGAAAAAGTAGGGAGTGAACAAAACCAGTAGCTAACAAATAGCTCTCAAGGTTTTGGTTACTGATGCTTAACAGCACAGGTAAGAGCAACTCTCTGAAATTAAGCAAGACTTGATAAATGGGTTATAATTTTAGCAGTGAAGGTATGAAACAGCTTTTTGCTTTTTATTTTTTGACATTGAAGCACAGTATGGGTCTTTTTGAATGTGATGGATGATTTAAGGTCTTATATAGTGCAGGCTGAGAACCCAGGATGGTCATTATTGCCATTCTTTGGTTTATTCAGAGATAAGTTAGTCCATAGAGAGCTACTTAGTAACCTGCTTTGTTTAGAATTGCATCCTAACCCTGACATGGGGGAAAATAATCTTTAGAATGAGAAAAAGAGGAAAAGTGCAGCTTTGGACCCTTTGTGTTGGGGGTAACAAAACCTGTGCATATTAAGTGCCAACTGTCATGGGTAGTTTTGCTGTGCGAGCGTTTGCCCACTGGAAATAGGACAAACATCAAGTAATGCAATTCCAGCAGATGGTAAAATGTAGTCACTGGTAACGCAAAGTCTCAATCTGACAACCTAGCAATGAAAGGTGCCTTTTTCTGCTATAAGTCCCAGGGTTACCCCCCATGCTTAGCTTGAAAGCAGCGAGATTTATGTCACATGTTTTAAGATACTGCTTAAGTGTCTGAGTTTGCTCCTGGACGTGTTACAAAGTTTCTTGATAGTTGTATTTGATCATAAGTGAAGTGGAGAAAGCAGTAGGTAGAGAATGGTATTGCAAAATCCACAGTTCTAATATCATCTGTTAGGTAAACAAACATAATGGAATAGTACTTCAAGTACAACAAGAACACATAAGGGACTTACCTCACACACTCTTAACTGAAGTTTTCTTACTATATTGTGTCTGATTGCTGCGACCCTTTCTCGCTCAATACATCAATTACACTGGCATTTATTATTAAATAAGTAAAGCCAGAAAAGCACATAATATGCACTTAATAATAAAAAAAAATTGTGTATAAAGCTCCTATTAGGGTATCTGTTGTGATTGTAAAATCATTGTAGTCAGAGCTTGTATTATTTCAATAGTCTGTGTGAGAGAAATCTGTATTTTTAATTGAATTTCTTAAAATTAAGCTTTTGAATTACCTATTTAGCAGTGAGTTCAATGGGAATCAATCTGTATTGAAACAAGAGTACAGGCTTTGGTTTGTAGGTACAATGTATATAGGAGCTGCACAATATTTTATAGGGTTTTAACTATTGCAACGTTATTTCAGCAGTTACCCTGGTGAGGTAATGAAGGTGTATCCAGTGCCACTGTTATGGTTTCATACACCTGAAGTAAATGAAGGTGTATCCAGTGCTACTGTTATGGTTTCATACACCTGAAGTAAATGAAGGTGTATCCAGTGCCACTGTTATGGTTTCATACACCTGAAGTAAATGAGTGTGTCCAGCAAACATTTCACGAGCTGGCATGGAAATCCTGAGCAAAATTGTCTATTCCTACTAGCAGACTTTAATCTATATAATGTGTGGACCTTGTATATGTGAAAATGAACGATAAAACATAATCAACTTAGTTTTCGAGTCCTTTTAATTTGTACACTTGAAATTGGGCTATAGTGTGATATTTCTTAAGAATTCCTATTATTTAGTTTAAGAAGTTTGGTTTAGAAACTGCTAAAAGCTAACGTGTCACTAAGTGACCTGGAACTCAAATCCAAAACTCAAGAAAAGATGATAACTGGAATTGTAATAGGCTGCAAAAGAAAGGTCCATCTACACAGGCAGTACTGGGACAGTCATGGTGTATCATTTCAAGCTATTTTAAAGTTCACTTTTTTTACAGCTCATTGAAATTTAGAGCTGTATTTCATTGTATTCTATGCACCCTCGGCTTTCGTTGTGTTACTGAAAGACCTTAAAAAAAATAAAACCTAAAAAGAAAACCACAAAACCAACCAAACAAAAAAAAAAAAACACAAAAAAAACAAAACAAAACAAAAAAAAACCCAAAAAAAAAACCCACTTTTTTTTTTTTTAAAAAAATATATAAAAAAAAAAAAAAACCCAAAAAAAAAAAAAAAAACAAAACAAAAAAAAAACCCACAAAAGAAACCCACTTTTTTTTTTTTTTAAATTATATTTCTTAATAATATGGAAGAGAATAAGGATTAAAAATACCACCAACCCTGCAAGAGTAAACGTTGAACGCAGAGTATACTCTGCCTGTATATGTACAACTACAATGGATGTGATATGGTACTTTGTGCTTTTGTGCTATGTGCTTTGACTAATTGGGTAAAAGTATTTCATAGCTTAAGAAGGGATAAAAGGAAAGTTTTCTTCAGATGGTTGTTGGCTTGGGAGATGTGGTTAGGATTTTAACCTTTTTGATTGCTTTTGTATCAAGAGGAGAATAAGGTGGCTAGTTTTTGTATCATCCCAGGTACCAAATACTAACTTTCAGAAGTCATGCTAAAGAATTCAGTTCAACTGAGGATTTGTCTAATAGTCTTATCTTCACTGAGCTCACTTTAAGGGGAAGAGAATATTAAGATATGTCTAGGTGGCCCATCTGTTAGTAGTAGGTGAAGACCTGTAGTTGTGAGCAAAGAAATGGTTTAAGCTCTGCCCAGAAAGCTTTCTTATGTATATAGTTATGAGCAGGAGGTAGTGTGAATATTGGTTGCTAATAATCTGTGGTTCAAATGCTGATAGAAGTTAGGTTGGTGTGGCAATAACGCTTTTACTGTGCCTTATTGTGTTTGACACATTTTAGTTAGATTATTCCTTTTTAACTAGTCTCTTGCTAGCACTGCCCCTGCCAAACCAGTGGTTCTTATGGTCATTCTTCTGGACCAAGCTTGGAGATTTCTGCAAAGGAAGTCATAAAGCTGTTTCTATATGTAGAACCCACACCATACCATTAGGATACTCGAGGTAATGCATTTATTTTCCTTGAGCAGCTCTTAAACAGGCAGCTGAATTGAGGCCCTGTGCAAAGCCTGTCTTCACCACCACATCAGATTATAAAAGGAAGAACCTAATTCCCTCTGAAAAGCTTACAGAAATAAACTTCCACAGCCAAACTCCCGAAGGTTAACTGTAGTGAGCTCATATCCCCACAGAGCTCTCCACTTGTGTTATTCCCCTTTGATAAATTACACAACTTGACTTATCATGCCATCATCCAGCTGTTAAAAAATTTCTCACATGTGCCCAGAGGTAAGCCATTAGTGCAAGAAAAAGTCTTTTAACACTCTTTATTACTGCAATAGAAATTCCTTCTGACCTGAAGGATTGATTACTGACTGTGCTGGTCCTCATCTCTGCAGCAGCATTTGGAAGTGGCTCAGGGTGGTGAGGTTGCTGCATGGCTGTGCAACGCATTATTGCTGCTTTCAGGCAATTAGGCTTAGGGAACAATGTGTACTCAAAATGATGTGTGTTGGAAGTGAGTCTTGGAACTGTCTTGCCTCTTACTTAATGGGTCTCTGTATTCTCAATGTATCAGGGAGGCCTGTCAGCTGACCTGTGCTTTGAACCTTTCCAAATGAGTTCAGAAAGTTCTGCTATATTGGTGGCTTTGAGTCTAAACATAATAGTTTGATTTAACTTCTGAGATGTGCCTTGTGGGGGTGTGTGTGTGTGGGAAGTAGTGCTCTGTGTGTATTTTGGTTTTCCTTCAATTCATGTTTTTTACCTTTATGCCAATTATAGTGCCCTAAAATTCCTAGCATAAATCATGCAGGCATCGACTAAAGTGTGACTGTGTATACAATACTTTATTTAGGATTCTCTCTGACTTCAAAGTGAATCACAATAACATTTCTCTGTGGTTTTGGGGGTTTTGTGTTTCATTTTGGGCTTTTTGTTGTTTGTTTTTGTTTTTGTTTTTTTTTTTCCTGTTAATGTTTATTACAGTGAATTCATTTTGTGGCAAGTTTTCCTAGTCATATCATTAAGGGTAAGCATGTATTTCTTCCTGTATCCTTCTACCGCAACTATATCTTTTTCCATTAATAAAATGCATGATAGAAACTAATTTGTAGCACTTGCAAAGTCTTTAATAGTACATGGCTAATCTAGGCATGGATAAAATTCTCTCTTCCTTGTATTTTTTATATACAGTACAAGCAAATATTGTTCCTTTTCCTGTAAAGAGGAGCTTTAGATTGAAGTCGGGACCCAGCAGTATTAGTGTTCACTTGCAGTCTGTGATCAAACATCCTGAGTGCAGCATTTCCTGGGATAGAGCTTTTGGGAGTTTTTCAGAGTAGTTCTGTGGCAGAGAGCTGCCAGTTTCATGCTGCTGGTGCTGATCTCAGTATCTCTGTACCTGCAGAGCCAGTTCTTCATTTTGTGAATGCCCTCCTGGTATCCAGAAAGGAAGTCTTTGCAAGTGCACCAGGATTGTTCTCAGAGTAAGGCATCTAGTAAATTAATCAACAACTTCCAGTAAGCACAGAACTTGACTCTCGCATGGGCAAGCCTTTCCCATGCTGGGTGTGCATAAAAAGGCGCAGAATAAGATTGCAGGGGCTCATGATATCTGTGGTAGGTGAAGAGTTGGGTAGTAAACTTCTCCATTATACTGTTCAGGAATTCAGTTTCATGTTTTCATCTGGAGTGCACCCAAAATAATCCACTCAGGTATACTAGAATCTTAACAGCAAGTGAGTTGTGCCCTACTGCAAATTGCTGGAGTTGCCTGTTGCATTTGTGGTTTGACAACGAGAACCTGGACTGTAGTTGGACGCAATGATGTTTAGGGATATTTTCTTTTTTACTTTTTTGAATATAATACATTAACAAAAGGATTCAAGTACGCTGTAGTTGAATACAGTACACTAACAAAAGCACTTGTGTGAATGCTGAGTATCAAAGACAATACATCCACCTTCAGTGTACTGATTTTTACCACTGGCTCTTCCTAACAGTGAGACACAGATCAAGTTGCTAATAGAAAGAGTATCAGTAGCACTATGTGATGATCTTTTGTCACAGAAGATATTGAAACAAAAGGCTTCCAAGTGATCTGGGTCAGATGCTGCTGAAGATAACTGAACACAGCGTTTGTGACATAGGAGCTTTTCAATTTTGTTTTCAGTATGCTGAATGCTGAGCAGCATGTGGCTAGTGCCTGAACTCACCAGGAAGAAAACATCCTCTTATGAGCCAGAGGGGTAGGCAATAACTGAAGATAGGCAGTAAAATCAGGCCTGAATCTATTTAGAGGACACAACTAAAGCTGCCTGTTGTTTTTTACTGTCCGTATACAGAAAACTGCTTAATATGTTGCCAGCTTACAGGTTGTTGGTCTGAAGAGTTACCTCTAAGATGTGTCACCAACTTGTACAGTTGTTTGTATATTGCAGTAGAAGGGGGTTTCTTGTTTTGTCCGGTTTCTTACCCCTTTCTGACATGTATCCTGTTCAGTATTGTGCTGCTGTTTTCTCCGTGGACCATTAAGTTCTGAATTACCCTTTGCTATTGTTGTGGGGTTCTGCAGGGTATTTCTTAGTTCCAGTGTTATTCAGTACAATTGCTGGTGCCTCTGTTTTGTTTTTTTTTTGCAAGATGTAGCTGCTTTGAATTTGTGTCCCTTTGACAGGCAAAGAGAACTGGAATGTTAATATTTGGAACAAACTAAGAGCAAAGCTGAAATTCACTTCTACAGCAGTTCTGTAAGACCAGCTACAGAATTAGATTTACAGTTGGAGAACCTAATTCATAACTGAAGCTTTATTTCTGTTTAAGTTCTGCCATAAGATAGTTTTCCAGGAGGAAGTGTGAAAGAGGGAAGAGGATACATAGAAGGGCTGAGAATTTCTGTTATTTCACCATATGGCATTCTGAGTCTGGAATGTTGGGAGCTGTTTCTGTTTTATACATAACTGGGTTTTGATCCACAGTATATATTAAATATTAACATTAGATACTATGGCCTGTAATGTCTGTATTCATATAAAATGTATTTATCAATATATAGTGTCTCTATATATAAAATACTACATTACTTAGCACATCAAAGTGCATAGTAGTTACTGTTTTTTCCTTATACTTCAAAGAAAATACCTGGGTGATACATGATTCCTGAAAAGTGGAGTAAATGGAGCTAGTTATGTACTTGGCATAATTAGATAACATCTTTGTACACATACCTGACTTAAAATGACAGTGTGGTCCAGCCGGAAGCCAGTTGTTTATTAGTTAATAATACTCAAGTAACTTAAGGATGGTAGAACACCAGGACTTTATCCCACTTGGTGTCTGCAGAATATTGCAGAAGAAAGTAATTTTAGTCTGCTTTGTTCTAATCAGCTACTGAAAATGTGTGCCTACGTTTCATTCTTAAATGCAACACTTCATACACTTCTCCAAGCAGGTGATATGAACAAAGCCAACAATTTGGGATTTACATAAATCAAATGCAAACAACCGATGTGAAGGGTGTGACAAAATGCTATCAAAGAAATATTATGTGGGTGGGATATAAACTGCCTTTAAGCCTCACAGTAGAGATTAGTTGTGGACTTATTTTACAAAGAAAGCAGAAAAACTGCAGATTAACTGTTGTATATGCTTTTATCAACTGCTAACATTAAACTGAGGTTTGCTGGGTCATGCTGACTGACTTCTAAACCCAGTTTTTTCTATTCCACACAGCTGCTGCATCTGTATATTCCTGGAGTCAGTTTGGCCTAATTCTTCACTTTCCCTGTACGGGGAGGTTTTTATGTAGGCATCAGTTAAACTATTTGTATGAAGAAGAGATGCAGGCTCAGGCACAGGAGTGCTGGAAATCCCATAAGACCAGAGTATTTTGTCATTGTGCTGAGTAATTCTTTAGACTTTGCTGGGAAAAGGTTCTTGTCTGGGTGTGTTCATTCTTCTAAGCAAAATACTTGCTCATGGGACTATCCACCTGCTCTGGGAGAGATTGCCAGCTGCTAAACAGTGTGTACTTGCTACCTTAGAAAGTGCTTAGAGAGCATAGAATAGTTAGTGGTTCCTCTTAGTGAAGCCATGCTGGCTGTCACCAAGCACCTTGTTGTTTTTCATGT
>JBAFWW010041969.1:0-29026 GCA_036873685.1 Agapornis canus
GCTTTTCCCGAGTGGGACAAACTCAAGTTTCCCGTTGGGCACGTGACCTCCCCGGGAACACCGGTGTCCCCCGTGTCCCGCAGGCGCACCATGGTGCTGGGCACGGATCAGGTGAACCTCATCGGTCAGGTGTTCGAGTCCTACGTGCTGGAGCACCACAGGGGCGACATCCTGGGCATCCTGAGGGAGGCCGATGATGAGGCGCACTACCCTGTGGTCGTTGATGCCTTGACGCTCTTTGAGACCAACATGGAGATCGGGGAGTATTTCAACGCCTTCCCCAGCGAGGTACTCACGGTTTTCGACAGCGCGCTGCGCCGGGCGGCCCTGGCAGAGCTGCAGAATGCTGCTGCGGGCTCTCCGCAGTTCAGCCTGAAGCAGAACCTCCACGCCAGGGTGTCCGGTGAGTGGCCATGACTGCTGAATGTCCATACTCTGTAATAAGGTATGGGGATGTCATGAGGAGGACCAAGTTTCATTCAAGGCCAGTCAGGAGAGAGCTTTGAGCAGCCTGGTCTAATGGAAGGTGTCCCTGCACCTTCAAGAGCTAGGTAATCTTAAGGTCCCAACCAAAACCATTCTATGAGTCTATGGTTCTAATGCTCGTGGTTTGGTAGGGAACAAATAGTGTTTATTAAACCGAAAAGAATGCATGAAAACACACAAAGTTGTGCAGACCAACGGGGAGTTGAGTGAGTGAATGAGCTGCCTGGCTGGGTTTAAACCACAACACCAGGTCTAAAGGAAAGAAAGTTTTAGTGAAAGATACATAGTTCATGGATCTTCCTGCAGGTTGACTTCTTTACTGTGTTGCTTGGTTCATGTCCTTACGGGCTCCAGCGGTCTCCCGGAAGAAGCAAAGTCTGAATTCTGAGTTGTCTTGTAGCAATTCCATCCAAAATTGTCAAATTTTATGCCTAACTAATTGTTCTAAAATTACTTGCTATAAAGTTGGAATGAACTGTTGAAACAATTGATCTTTCTTAGAGGATTTTGTCCTTTTTTTCAGTCCAAGTTGATATTGCCATTATTCTTTATTGTTAGTAAACCTTTAGTAGCTTTGAGGAAGAGTAAGTGTGGGGTGCAGGTTCTGGGGTTAAAATGCCTGTTATGCCTGTTTTGCCTGTTGTGGAGTGGCACACTGGTGGCACTGGTGACCTTACCAGTCACATCTGGTTATAACTATTTGAAGCAATAGTCTGCAAAGTTAGGAACTGGCAACTTATGTTTCCTTCCTCTGCCCTGTGTGGGAGTGGTTAATGATCATTCAGTCTCTTGACAGCTTGAACTTGGATGAATCACAGTTGTTAAATAGGCCTGTGTTTCATCCAATTAAGTTTATTAAAAATATTGCCATTAAAACACATCAGAAATGTAATCAGCCTGCATCTCTCATAGTGCTACCTTCTCCAGGGTCTTAGGGAAAGACTTGCTACCAATTCAAGTGTTAAGTAGCTGGTATAAAACTGCTGAATATGTGGTGTACAAGGATGGCTTCTTTGTTGAACTAGGAGTTGAAATGTTGGGCATCAACCTGTGCCTACAAAAGTAGGAGTGAATTAAAACTTTCCCCCTAGTGTTCTAGGATGCATTTTCATCATTCAGGGCTTCAGCATGAAAACAGGGTTATTTCTATTCAAAGTATGATTAGTTCATAAGCTACCAGGAAGTATTAAAAGGGAGTACAACAAGGGGAAGACAATCACTGAATGAGCAGTGGTGGCTTTAAGGGGTTCCTGCTCCTGTTATCAACCTGCTGCTGGAGCTGACTGTTCCTCCCAGAGTGATGTTTTGTCTAAATATTCCCTAATCTACCTCAGGCAAAATTAGCCATGTTTGGTCAAATAGTTTTAGGAACTGATAAAAGCAAGTCTGGCTAGTGATTGATGAGGGAAGCTAATCAGCAGACTCACACATTACTTACTCCACCACTAAACCAGAGGGAAACTGATAAAGAACAGAGGGTGGTTATCCTTGTGTGGTTCTGCTGGATCGAAGTGACATCTGTCCCTGTAGTTTGGTTTATGTTCCGTACCACTGAAAGACTGGCTGCCGAAGAAACAAAAGCAGTAAGATGAAGGAACTGTAGGCTTTTTTTTTCTGCCCAGATTTTCCCATGCTACTGTTATCTTTTAAGTGGATGTTTGGGTTCAGATTACCTTCAGGATTCTCAGCTTGGAGTGCCACTTCCCACTCCCACGTCCAACAGGAATGAGAAGGCAGTGATTCACTTTTCTCAGTGGGAGGAGCAGGCAACTACCTGGAGTGGGGCTGAGGGTGTCTACATGTCAGGCTTGGACTTAAATGAGGAAAAGTGATTTTTCTTGTGCTAGGTATAAGAGTGGATTCTGAGCATGCTCATGCCAACATGGACAGGGCATCTGGGAGTTCAAGGAAGGATCTGGGGAGTCTGAATATGCAGTGATTAATAATGGATGATTTCCCCAGGCTTTCTGAAGAAAGTAAAAGATGAAGTTCTTTGCCTGAATTGGCACTGTATAAATTGGACTGCATCATTTCTTCTTTCACTACAAACTGTTAAAGGATTTTTCTTTACTCATCATTAGCCTGAGCACCATTGTGTCTGTTACTGATGGCCAAGCTGTTTCTAATAGTTATTGGTTGTTATTAATACAGTAAAGCTAATGCAAAGAGGCACATACTGAGTTAAAGAATTTGTCAAACAGTCTAATATGACTGGAATCAAGGCTCTTTGTTTCCCATCCAGACTCTAGTCTCTTCAGTAGTCACAGAGATGATGTAACCTGTGTCTTGACAACAGTGCTGCAGCTCTGTTGTATTTTGCAAAGGTTGTTGAGCTGCACCAATACTGAGCTAGGAAAAAAAGATACCAAAAATGGTTGGAAAAATAATGGATTTTGTCTTTTTTTTTTTTAGTTTCTCTTCATTTTTTTTTTTTTTTCCTGAATACAAACCTGTGGGAGAAAAAGAATTTTCAGCAGGTCTGGTAAAATATGTAACCAGCTTTGTCACAACCAACCAGGAAAATCTGTTTGCAGTTCTACATAATACCGTATTTCTTTTCCAGAATATTTCATTCCTTTCTACTTTTCTGTTTCCTTTTTTTACTTTACTCTTTCACCTTTTAAAATTAGCTAAAGATTTTAAAATATTTTCTTTAAACAAAAGCAAAAGGTGAAACACTTGGCTTAAAAGAATCAAAACAAAATGTTTCAGCATGCCTGAAATCATATAGAAATAGAAGCATAGGATGGTCTGGGTTGGAAAGCACTTTAAGATCATCTAGTTCCAACCCCCCTGCCTTGGCCAGAGACACCCCACACTAAACCATGCCACCCAAGGCTCTGTCCAACCTGGCTTTAAACACTGCCAGGGCTGGAGCACTCACAACTTCTTTGGGCAGCCTGTCCTAGTGCCTCACCACCCTCATAAAACATTTGGGTTTGAAAACACTGAAATAATTGCATGTTGTCCTTTTTTAGCAGCCAAGGCTGCTGAGGAGATTTGACTTAAATGCACAAATAGTTTTGGTCCCATTAGAAACATTATTTTGGAAGTAAAGCTAAGAAATTATTTGAAGAGCAGGCAGTATCTTTTTAAGTTGATAACCTTTAGTATCTTGTAGCTCATATGCTAACTTATGAAGAGGCAATATTTTGATGCTGTCCTCAGGTGTGCATTTCAGAGACCATTTATTTTCATAAAGGCTTTGTAGGCTGTTGAGGTGAATGAACCTTCCTGAGGATTTCAGTCGCTGGGGTGGCCACATTGGTGAATACCAGAGTGGGATGGGTACACTATAGAGCTGACTGCTGGGGTGGAATTAAAGGAGAGCAGGTGGAAAGTGTTCTGTCACTGTTCATTTGATCGTAAAGTGAATTTGCTTTTGTTGCATTCATAACCTCTTTATATTCTTTTTATACCATCTTCTTTGTGCTTGAGGTTTACTGGTATGCAGGGTCCATTCCAACCCAAACCATTCTATGATTTAAGCTCAGATGCTCACAGACTAGGAATTTTAAATTTGCCTAGACCTGAGAATTCACACAAGATCAGAATTTACACTTGTTTAACTGCGGGAATAACACTGAACCACAATTAACTACCATAACTGAAATGTTGCAATTCAGATAAACCAGTTGCAGAACAAATGGTATTTGTCTAAATATCATTTAAATTAATTAATAGATCTTAGAACATCAGGATCTCTTTCCATGGCTGGAAACTGTACATGACTATTCAGCCCTTGGTAAGAGTAGGAGAGAAAAATAGCAACGTTTTCTGTTAGTGCTCAGTGCCTGATGATTTCCACTGAGGCCAATGAATCAGATTTATTTTGCAGCAGATTAATTGTTGAATCACATTTATGAAACAGCAGTAACGATGTCTTCTGTTAACATGTCTGGCATTTTTTCTAGTCTTTCTGTTTAACTGCATTATAACTCTATGTTTTATAAGCATAGCCTTATGGTGCCCTTACTTTTATATTTTATTTAACAGGTTTGCCTGTTTGCCCAGAGCTGACTCGAGAGCACATTCCTAAAGCCAGGGATGTGGGTCACTTTTTGTCTGTTACTGGGACTGTCATACGTACCAGTTTGGTCAAAGTTTTGGAGTTTGAACGGAGTTATATCTGCAATAAGTGCAAGAATGTATTTGCTGTCAAGGCTGATTTTGAGCAGTACTACACCTTCTGTCGTCCGTCAGCCTGTCCGAATGAAGAAGGCTGCAACTCAACCAAGTTCACCTGTCTCTCTGGAACAGCCTCTTCTCCTACTTGCTGCAGAGACTATCAAGAAATCAAAATTCAGGAACAGGTTAGAAAAAAAACACATGGTGGGGGGACGGGATGCAGAAGAAGAAGGTGTTAAGGAATAGGTGTGCCAGGTACAAAGTGAAGTAACTCAGGAAGGCATTTGAGGGCTTAGTTTCCTGCTGGAATAAGCTAACTCATTATTTTAGTGGTACTGTTGGTGCTTATGTCAGAATTAAGTTTATCCCATTTACACTGATAAGTTTTACATGCTAAGATAAGTAGAAAAATTTTACAGGTTCTGTTGCTATTTAAAACAAATGCCTGAGAAAACTGAGAGAAGCCAGCCTGCTGGTCATAGATCTCCAGTATGAGAGTTAAAAATGTAGGCACATGTTAACTAGACTTGCATTGTTAAGTAACTCCATTCAATACTGCATGAAACACCCAGGGTCAGTGCTTAGATGAAATTTCCATGTCAAATCCTTACAACACCAAGCGTGCATTGTTTCTCTGAGTGTTTATAGTATATAATGTTGATGTTCAACACTGCTTTTAAGGACTAAAGCTAGCCCAGTAGTAGCAAAGGCCAGCTGTGGTGCAGTATGGTTAATACATGGTATCTACAAATGTGTGTTCCCTTCAGTCAATACTGAGTTCAACAATTATTGAATATGTGAACCTGACAGAATTTGCATTTTCTGAAGGGAGCCCTGGGTGGAAGTACAACTAAGCTGGAGGAGTAAGAAACAATTGGGCCTCTTTTTACAGTAGTGCATAAGTAAGATAAAACTGGCACATGAAAATCTACACTGTATGAATATTGAGAATAAGCAGGCTATATTGCAGGCAATGTTTCTGGTTTTAATGTGCTCAGTGTCTCTTTCATAAACCTTTTCTAAGATATTTTCAGTTGTTTCAGGGTTTTAGTTTTATAGATTAAGAGGATAGTGGTGCCAATCTACATGCAATGTATGTATCAGAACAGAAATGTATGAAATTAGAAATGAAGCTCTTAAAAGTTCAGAATAGCAAAAAATATAAGGGAATAAAACTTTTTTAGTAAATAAGCCCCATGTTACATGTTCATATAATGATTTTTTTCTGACATACTGTTTCTAGACCATTTCTGGTTTGGTTTTCTGTGTGACACAGAGTTCTCTATGACGGGAATGATTTTCAGCAGTGTGGGCTTATTAAACACAGTAAAGTTAAACCAGGAATGAATTTCACTTGTGTCTGCTATTGACCTCTGCAAGTACCTGTGTGCAGTACTGTGCCACCAATACTGACAGAGGTGTGAACTATTTGTGGCCATTTAGATAATATACAAGGCAGAAATTAACCTTCCTAGGCACTAGGGAGTGAATAAATCTAGAATTCTAGCATGTATGACCATGTGCTGCAGCATGAAAATGTACTTTTTATTGTTGTAATTGTGCAGTAGATATTCTAAAAACTATTGCAGCCTTTATGTGTAAATGGAAAGATTGCTAGCTGGAAATAGACAGTGACAAGACTGTGTAGATTTTGCCCTGGAGAAAAGAAAGAGAATTACAGGTCTTACCGGCACATTTGTCAATATATGTTTTTCTGGTTGTGTGTGATTTTCTTCTTCTGTTGTTGATGTAATCCTTGACACCCAGGTGTAAACTTACATCTCAGCCTGTCAAATTATGATTAAGCACCAGAAAAATACATAGAATAATCTTTCAGTATACACTTCAGTGAAGGGTTATCTAACCCATGGACATGGTTCAGCACTCAAAGTAAACTTTGCATATTGAACAGGTACCTAAAACTATCTCAAATTATTAAAAAATAAATAAACAAAAAAAAAACCCAAACCCCCACCTCTTTCAAATGAGTTTCTTTAGTGTGCTTTCTTCAGCAAGATACTGAAATCACACAGCACCTCCCAGGTTTAAGCACCTTCAGCTAATTGGATACCCAGTCCTGTTCTCATTAACATCAGTGTTAAGCTTCTGTCAGGAAGTACATGGCAGCAGTGGCATGTATATTGTACATACTGTGTAAGTTTTGTGAGAAAAAAACAAGGCCTGACCTCAGTTCCAGGAAAGAAGTGTAGGTCCTGAAGCCAGAAGAGCTATAAATGGCTTTTGAAAAGTGCTGTTCTTAAGAAGTGCTTTTCCTTTGGTCTCCTAGGTTCAAAGACTGTCTGTTGGAAGCATTCCTCGTTGCATGGTGGTTGTTCTAGAAGATGACCTAGTGGACAGTTGCAAGTCTGGTGAGGATACAGCATATATCTCATATGTTTGCACCATACACATTTTTACGTTTGAGGTGAATCTTTGCCAAGTAGGCTGTCAGTGCTGAGGGCTTCTTGTGTGAGCTATGTTCATTCTCACATTGCTGTTTCAGCTTGGATGTTAGCATGGCAGTTGAATAGTACTACAGAAAGTGTCATACATCCCATTGTTACATCTTGACTGTTTGACAGACCAGTTTCAGTATGTGTTGTGACATACAGAACGTATATTAAGTCTTGTTAGTATGGGAACACCAAACCTCTTGAGGAGGTTGGTCCACATTGTCACACAGCATGTGGTATGTCTCTATAGGTTGGAGAGCTAGGTGACCTGACCTCCTATCTAAGGAGCGCTGCAGGCGGAGAAAGCTATTTGGCATTCAAAAAGGAAGCTAATTGTCAGGAGGATGTATGAAGAAGTGGAAAAACCTCTCAGATAGGCACATCCTCACAAGAAATGAATTTCTAGTTGTGCTTTCTCAGAAGAACACTGTGGCCAGAATGTTAAATTCAGAATTCATTATTGAAGTTACCAGAAGTCAAATAAGTTTTGATTAAAATTTTTTATAATAAATCAAATTGAAAGAAGAGCTTCTACAGCTTACCATGAATTCCTCTTTTCTAAAAGATGAAACAAGCAGGGCTATACCTTTAAGTATTCACCTCCCTTTAAGAGAAGTAAAAACACATAGCAACTTCCTGCCATAGACATAAGCAAGCTGCTTAATGTTTTAGACTTGCAGTAACTGCAGGTTTGCTTTTTTCTTGATCTTTTTAACCTTATTAACCGTAACAAGAGGATTTCAGTTGCGTTGTTGTGCATTACAGCTCATACATCTATATACCTCAAGACAGGTGTTATTTTACTAATTTCTGTTGTTACTTCCAGGAGATGACATCACAGTGTATGGAGTGGTAATGCAGAGGTGGAAACCTTTCCACGAGGGTGCACGCTGTGACTTAGAGCTTGTTTTGAAAGCCAACTATGTTAAAGTAAACAATGAGCAGCTGGCAGGGGTTGTAATAGATGAAGAAGTCCGCAAGGAATTTGAAGACTTCTGGGAAAAGCATAGGAATGATCCCTTAGCAGGTTAGTAGTTGAAAGCCTTTAAGTAGGACACATGAGCAGATAGAGATTAAATCAGGAGTGAAAATACAGAAACAAAACCCATTTTCCCCCCGTTATTGTATCCCACCACTCATTCATCCAGTAATATATTTTTCCCAATATGGGAATATGAAATTCTTACTTTAATATTACCAGAAAAAAAAATCCAACAAGCACACTGCATTGATCTTCCATCTTTTGAGACTTTAGTCAGGTGTTGTGTGAAACATTTGTTAACAAGAAATGAGAAATAATATATTGATCAGGAAAAAAGTAGAAAAGCGTTTTTTAATCAAGAAAGAAGCAGCATGCCTTTTAGAAGAAATAGTATGGACTGAGTCTGCTTTTAGTCAGCATAGCTGTTGACTCTGGGGCTAGAGAGCTGACTCTGCATCACAAATTAAGTGGTGAATCTTCACCAGAGAGCTTAGTACACCTCATCTTTAACCTGACTCTTGGATGCCAAGACCTTTGACTTAGGTGCTGCAGAGCCTCCTTTCAAATATGGAGAAAGTCTTCCAATTCACAGTGGCTTCCAGAACATCCAGAGTGTTTAAGAGTGCCGGCTCCTAAACTTACCATGGTCTGCAGCTAAACTCCTAGGAGTTAGTATGAGCTGTGCCTGGAACTCTGTTCCTCTCCATAATCTGAGTGCTTCCCCTGAACAGCATGCAAGTTCAATGGATTCTTGGATTTCTGCCACTAACCTGTCTCAGGCTAACATCGTCTTTTAAAACCCTGAAAAGGGCTCAGTCTACCTTCTTAAAAGACAAACAGGAGGAAAAGTAGGTGAGAATGTTTCCCATGTCAGCTTCAAAACTAGTGCACTCACATAAGGAATTGGAAATCTTGTCAATGACAAAGATTCTTTCCTGGAAATGCAGTTTAATTTCTTGGAAAGCAGTTTAATTGCTAGCTTCCTGCTGTCTGGAACAAGAACATTTCTTCTTCCTGCTGTTTGGAATGAGAACATTTCTTATCACCATGGATAGAACTGCTCAGAAAGTCACTCAGGATCCTCTTTGAAGGTCCTATTTAGTCTTCGATTTTCAGGACAATTTTTGGAAGCCTGCAGGGAGCAATGTGGTTTTAGGCAATATTACCCATTCAGACGAAATACATTAATATGAGGTGGCTACCAGAAAATTGAGGTGAAAATTGGAAAGACCATGGCTGCCTAAGATGTCTATTTCCGGCTGTTTGTCTGAATTTATGTTGAAACTGAGGGAGAGATCAAATTTGACTGAGGAGTCAAGGTATAGGCCATTTCACAACAGGATGTGTGTACATTTGCTGTTTTTCAAGAGATAATGGTAGCTACTACTGCATTTTGTGTCAGTCAGCTCATGATGCTGTGTATTTGATGTCCTGAAAAAGACTTCTATGGCAGGCCTCTGAGAGGACTTATGCAAGTGACTATTTTTCCTGCATACTATCTAGGAAGAAGCAGATAAGCTGTTCAGCAATCACAAAGCAAATGAATCTGAAGTAAAACAGAGGCAAGTGGGGAGTTAATTCTCTGTGGCTGACTGAAGTTTTTTAAGTCTCATTTTTGGGCAAAGATGTTAATTCCTTCAGAAGATCTCCACAATAAATACATATGCCTCGAGTCATCTTTTAGGTGCCTACATATTTTGCCAGTACCATGTACTTGCATCTAAATTTAAAACATGAAGTTAGCAACTCAAAAGTGGTCACTGCTTATTCCCTAGCAATGGGAGTTGTGTATAGCATTGAATCGGTGATTCCTTACTGTGCTGTTAGTGTCAAAATCTCAAAGGACAGACCTAATTCTGTCACAGACCTTCCAAGTCAACATCATTATGGTAGAAGACTGAAATACTGTGTTTCTGGGAAGAGACACAGAAGGGTGGGGAAAAGGGACATTTGACACAGAAGAGACGAAGAAGGAAATCCAAGACACTGTGAAAATGAGCTGTGCTATGGGTGTACAGGTTTAGGGCAAAGCTCTTCAAGTATTAGAAAGTTTCTTAGTTTTCTTGAATGCCCCAAACACTGGTATTCAATGAGATATTTTGGAGTCTGGCAGCTTTTACGCTTTATTCTTTATAGAGCCTACACGTCATCTGTGAAACAAAAGAATTTGCATGATGGCATTTGGTTAGTGCTTTTCCTCATGATATTTAGACCATAGATTCCTTAAATTGTGATAGGATTGGCTTTGCTGCTTGTGACTGTGCAAGACTTTGATATAATGAAGGAAGTTTGGATCAAACAGCTGCTTTGGGTCCAGTTTCCAAAAAAAAAACAAAAACCAAACCAAACCCCAAAATCTCTTCCCTGCCCTGTTGTTCTTGTTCAGGAAGCAGACCCAAATCATTTCTGAGCTTACCCAGAGCTGTGGACATAGGGCAGTTAGTTGATAGTTTACATAGGAGAAACTGAATTTTACTCATGGGGCAGTGCTGAGTGCCATTTTTTGTTCCTGTTTTAGGGAGAAATGAAATTTTGGCTAGCTTGTGTCCTCAAGTTTTTGGATTGTACCTGGTGAAGTTGGCTGTAGCCATGGTGCTTGCTGGTGGTGTGCAGAGGACTGATGCTACTGGAACTCGAATCAGAGGTTAGTATTGTTTCCAATAATATCATATCCTTTCTAACAGTTGGTTCCACCACTGCCTTCTCCCACATGCCTCCCCCCTCCAAAATCGAAGCAGTGGGGTTTGGAGCATGATCATCTCATTTACTTGAGTGAGAACAATTTTTGATTAATGCTGAGTATTCTTCCAGAATCTCAGAGAAATCAAGTGGGTGTCTAGATTTCCTCTTTTTATTTTAATTTTTCACAACTAAAAGCAGGCATTCAGGGTTCCATTAAGTAGAATATTAAAAGCAGTTGTTTTAGATAAAACAGAAACTCTCTTTTCATTGTATAAGTAACGTTTTGAAATGATTTCTAGTAGAATATTCCCAGCAGTATTTGGCACCAAAGGATAGAATGTTAATGTTTCTTTAATGTGGATCACTATACTATATTGAAAGGAAAAATTAAAGGATTCATTTTATTTCCTAATGCCAGACTTTTCCATCTGTGATTATCAGCACATCTCACTTGGCTCTGTTACTCTAACAGAGTTAGAGTATCAGAGTTAGAGTATCTGCCTGCTGATTCTCCTTCTGTTGTTATTAGATGGCAAATATGCCACGTGCCAGGTGGTATGCAGGTTGTAATCTATGTAGGTCATAATGATTCTAAAACAGTATGTCAGTATATACAGATACAGGATTCTCTGCTCCAGCAGCTAAGTAAAGTTACAGACTTTATATCTGAATTGAAGTTGTATCAATATTTTGTAGAAGGCAATGAAATCGTTGTAGAGCACTTCAGTGGGATTGTTGTAGCCAGATTACTCACTTCTGTAATTTCATTGGTTTGAAATTACTGAGTTGTGCAACTGTTGGCAGTGTAAAAGAATTAGTTAAGAAAAACAACCTGCTGGTTTTATTGGTCCTTTTTGCAATAATTCAAGTAACTGAATAGTGGGACAATAACTAAAACCTGGTATCCTTTTGTTTCATGTTCAAGAGTAAGTTGAGTCTGAGAAATGTGTACGCTGACATGTAAGAACTGACATTACAGATGTACCTCAAATTCCTGCTGCTACTTTTAAGATATTTCATTCTAAATATTTGGTTTGGATGCAGCAATATGACTACATCCTTTTATTAAACAATATATTTATCACACCAAGTAAATAGTGGAGTCTTAAACAGGATTACATATTATAATGCATATGTAGTGATAAACGTTAGGTGAACAATCACAGAATCCTAAGGGTTAAAAGGGACCTCAAAAGATCATCTAGTCCAACCCCCCTGCAAGAGCAGGGTAACCTAAATTACATCACACAGGAACTTGTCCAGGTGGGCCTTGAATATCTCCAACATAGGAGACTCCACAACAATGAAAAGTACTATTTGATTCTGAGCATTTTGTGTGTATCTTTCTCTGTATATGAACTGTCCACTCCTACATCAACATTTTCCCCCAAGGTGAATCACATCTTCTGCTGGTTGGAGACCCAGGTACAGGGAAATCTCAGTTTCTCAAGTATGCAGTAAAGATCACACCACGCTCTGTGCTTACTGCGGGAATTGGATCTACAAGTGCAGGTATGTGCCTCTTCAGCTGGAGCATTTTTTTCACTCAAGTATGTTTATGCAGAGGTCTTCCAAATATATGAACATATGTGCTCAGGTTGTATGAGCACAGCTGAAGCAACAAATTGGTGTGGAGGCATATGAAGCCTGATATGATTCTATGCAGAAAGGCAGTCCTGCCCATTCTTCTGTATCAGTAGAGCAGTGTGATGAACTTCTAACAGGGAACCTTAAAAGCCTCATCCAGAGGCATCTCACACTGCTTTGCTAGCAGAGGATGATCTGAACCTGTGTTTTTAGTGTTCTTCCCAGTTATGACAAATATGACATCTTTCCAGAGCTCATACTGTGATGGGCTAGCATCATTTGGTTTCTCCTGAACAGACACTTTCCTTTCTTCTGTTCTTTTATATGTTCTGGTCAGGTGCCAGTTTGATTTCTGCTCGCTTTCTGGAAATTCACTCCCATGCTGAGGAATTATTTCTGGCTTATAAAGGTGGTTTCAAGATGGTTTCAGAGAGCAAGCTTTCTGTTTGTTTATTTGTTTGTTTGTTTAATGTAGGCATGTCCCAGCTGGCTCTGTATACCAGGTCTCTTTACAAACTCTTCTGGGGAAGACGTGCAGATTGTCCCCAGATTACACCTGCAAATGACTTTATTTGGGCAAATATTACTAGTACATTCAAAATCACAAACTAATTAGAGACAGACCCCAGTGTCTCAGCTAGCATGTGTACCTTGAACGTTTCTCACATAGCGAGTGCTGCTTTTCATTTTATGTCTGGGAAGCAGCATTATTTGTACATGAGAACAGCAGAGGACAAATCCTTCCCAGTTCTGTAGCTATGAGTATACATGTGTATAATTGGGTCTTTTGTAGCTGTGGAATTGGAATGTGATGTTGAACATGTACTCTTACGTGCAGGTAGCTTGTTAAAAACCAAGCTTGATTTTCCATTCAAATTGTTTGCAAATAGGTCTGGAGGGAGGCTAAAGAGAACATTTTGGCTCAACATAACCTTTTTGTTCTGTGTAAGAACTGGATTATTTAAGTTTTGCTAGGGGACTGACAGTTATCTGGAGTGAAATTCTGCCATGCATTTCCATATAACTTTGCCTACTTTTGTCAGTAGTAACCTGCCTGTGTCAGCTGCTCTTGGCCTCTGTTATTGCTGTTGTCTCCTTCACTTCATCTCCCTCCTGTGCTCCATTTTCTATGTGATGTGGTTTCCAGCTCAGCCATGACAGTCATATTCAAAGACATTTTCCTCCCTGAAAACCAGTACTTCAGTTTACAAGCTTACTGAGTCTTCAGATCATCTGCATTTCACTTAAATATTCCTTACATTTAAAAAGCCTTTTGATTCCCTCTCTTCCTTCCCTCCAGATCTGACAGCAGGTGCATCAAATTTCCACCTTAAAATTCTTTAGGACCCTTGTCACAAGTTAAACTTGAGTCTCTAGCAAGAAATCTTATTAACCGTAATTTAATTTCAGTGAGTCTTTCCATGGAACTTTTCCATTAGAACTGCTGGACTAAAGCATTAATTTCTAGCCAAGGAGTTTTGATGTAATTTGAATTATTTTCTTTGCCTTCCTCCCTGTGCAAGTGGCTTATGAATACATACCTAACATTGATTTTGTCAGCTTGCTCTTTGTGCAGAAGTTCTAAGTGATGAATTTAGAGAACTTTTAAATTGCTTTTCTTTCCTGGTCATAACTGTACACTTGAATTACCTGTTTCTGCTTTCTCATGAGAGGAGAATCCTAATGCACATTTTTCCTTCCAGTCTACAAGGACTAAATCTGTAAGTTCCACGTTCAACTAGCTCCTTACTTTGTATAAAAAGCAGTCTGCATTGCAGTTTACTTGCTGGCTCTGGGGTTACAGTCCACATAGGATGAAGAGCACACTTGAGATTTGGTAGGCCCTGGAGAAGTGCTAAAAGCTGTCTTATATCTGTATTCCTCTTTCATAGAAAACTGCCAATACTTAACCAAGCTTTGGTAAGATTTTGTGCATTAAAAAGTCTTTACCCTTTACCCATCCAGTACTGGTTTAGGGCATGACTTATTTATCAACCACAGAATTACAATTCTGCTTCCAAAACTGGCTATCATCATGTCAGTTTTCCCCGGTTTTCTATTAGTGTTATTTGTACCAGGACAACGTGTCAGGCCATTAGCATTCTCCTTGTGCCAAAATTCCCTTTCCTGCTCTGCCTTAGGTATCGTGTGCTTTGATACCCACTATGATACTTTGCGGCCCTGCGGTTCCATGTGCCCGCTGCAGCCCATGACCCCAAACAGACCCAACTGGAATTGCCTCCCAGAATTTCAGAAAAGAGTGACTTAACTCTGCAGCTTGGTTTGCTCTTCCCAGGTGGCTCCTGCCTGCTCCAGGGCTGTGTAGACACAGTCTGTGCTTCATCAGATGTGTTTTGCCTGATTCAGAAAGTATGACCAGGCTGTCATGTTCTTTGTATGGAAGACCTTTATCTTTCTTATCTCACCAAAAGGTTCAAGTTGCCTGCTTGCTGCAGATAGCCCTTACAAAGGATCAGTAATCTATTCTCTGGTTTGGAAAAACAGAACTTTACCTCCACTCCCTGGATAATGTTCCTGAATTTCCTTGTTTTATTAGGCTGCCTTTCTTGCAAACAGTATAAATTTTCTGTTAGGAGTTCTCTGCAAGTTTAGGACTTCTATGATGATCTGTTCCTCCCACATCTCTTTAATGAAATTGGCAGCCACAAGACCAGCCCACATTCAACAACTCATTTGACCACTATAGGACTGTTTTGTAAATAGAAGATGGGGAACCATCTGTCCCATTGTCTGGTTCTGTCTACACAGTGTTCGGTTATTTTAAAGGCCTGGTTCATTCTCCCCCAGTAGCCTCTGAACTGAGAATCACAGAGAGTCATTTGAGTACATTGACTCTATAGAAACTGATGCAGAGTTTTCCAGAAAGGTAAAGACTTAGTGAGGTTTAACGAAATCTCTGTGGGTTCCCACCTTCCTCGTGAATTTAACCTGTTCTTAACTGTTGTGCAGTCCTCAGAGCCATAGTGCTGCTTGTGTGTATTTAGATGAGGTAATCACTAGTAAGAAAGTGTTTAATCTACCCCTGGAGCTTGAGATCTGCAGTGCTCAGTTGAGTGGTGTGTTTGACTCCATAAGGATGGGAACCAACACATGCGTGCTGCCAACACTTGTGGACATCTGGGCCAGAGTCATTCCAGTGCTTGCTGGTGCATGTTTGGCTGTTCACGTTTCTGCAAAGTCGTGTTTGGTGCTGTCCCCCTCCACAGATGGACTGCTTAAAGAATTTTCTGAACTGCATTTACAACAGCTTGTCTAAAAATCTGGGAGATGATCAGCTGTTTCTCCGGCTCTCCAGTTCTGTGCAGTATGCCTTCCTGGGCTGTATGAAATGCAGCCGTTTGGCCTCTCCATAGACAGCCTCTGTTACAGAGCCTTGAGGGTACTGCCTTTTTGCTGCCATTTTGCAATGTGGAACATTGTCCATATCATGTCAACAGCACTTTGCTACTATGTTTTTTTCATTGAAGGAAACTACCTCAAGGGGAAAGGAACATTTTCCCTGCCAGGCAGGCTTTAGGTGCTAAAAGTTGTCTCTCTTCTGATCCATTAGAAACCAGAGTGGCTGATGTGAGCCATCCAGCTATGGATATGAATAGAGTATATGGTGTCAGTATCCTGAGGTACTCAAGACACTGAAACTGGATACCTTTTTCTGTTTGTAGATTCCTCAAACTGTCCCTGTTCTTTCCCGAGTTGATACAGGCCAAGGCAGAGCCAGGGAACAATTTTCCACTGTGTATCCATACTCTTGCCCTGATAAAGTTACTAAAAGAGATACAGCCTTTGGGCCATTCTTCTCCCATCTTCACTTGTACCACAGGATTCTTACTTTTTTTCCCTAAACATTCATAATTGTATATGAACTGAAAGTGTCTTCTATCACCATATACCTTGAAAATAGTTTGTGAGAGCATGACTTCATTGGCTGTTCCTTAAACAGTTGGGCCTCAAAGTTGAGGATGCCTTAACTCTGTAGAAACTGTGTTAGACTCCTTGAAGGAATTAATTTTGAAGCTGTGATCAAACCTCTTCAAAGATATGTGTCATCTGTAACAATGTTTTGTCTCTTGTAGATACTTGAGTTCTCCCTTAATTTCCTCTCAGTAATGCTGGTCCAAGATGGCTTTGTCCTGAGACATACCTTACCATAGCTACCTGCATGCAACAGATTATATAGTCAAGTAGGTGTCTATCTTAGATATGTTGCTCTGTTCTTTAATCTGTATTTGAAGACCTGTAGTTAGGATGGACAAGAAATTCTGCAGAAGCATAATCTTTGCAATGTTGATTGGAGGTTTCAGGTCTTGCGGACATGTGGTATAATACATCCAGGCAGACTTTCATCAGACTTTTTTTATCCTGCTGCCAATTTGGCAGGCATTTTAAACAGTTGATTTCTGTCTTCAGAATTCCTTTTAACATAGCATAAAGCCACTGCTTCTTCCCAGATCATATCAGTGTAGGTCTGCCACACCTTTCTAGTGAGACAGGACAAAAAGGAGGACCCCCTTGTGCTAAAAATTAGGCCTCTTCATCTCATGGTCCAGGGTGTTAAAAAAGTTCCTGACATTTCAGCCAGTTTATAATGCTGCTGCTAACACATAGCTGTCATCTCTTACATCTGGTATGGCCCTTCTGCAGCAAACACACCTCCTTCCTCCAATTTTCTGTCGTCAGGAAAGCCAGTCACAATCCCTCAAGCCACAGACAATGAGTATGCAGCCATGCCTCCAAATTAGCATAAACAACAGTTGGAAATGTTGAGGTGCATCCTCACTCTGTCCCCTCCCGAGGGCCTCTTTGCTTTCTATATTCCAGGTAAAAACCTGGCGTTTGCCTTTAACAAAGCCTCCCTAGCGACTTCAGCTCTAATATCACAGTGCAAAACCAGCTCTTAAGAAGCAGAACTTTTAACTGGAAACAAAAATACAATGAGATGGCCTAGTATGAAGAGTCCCACATACACTGCCCGCCCTAACATAGAGTTGTCAGTTTTGTGGCATCTTCCCTGTTGGCACTGAGTAGAGCTCCCCAGCTAGCAACAACAGCCACAATTAACCCATCTTCTCTGGACCAATATTCTGTGGCTCTCACAAAAATGAGAGAATCTGCAGGCTTGCAGACCATTTTCAGATGGCAGTAGCCACTCTTTCTACCTGCAAGTGGCCAGCCTCCAACCTGAGCTGACATCCAGAAAATCAGCAGTTGAGTCCCTACAAAAATAGCAGACTGTCAGATCATCAGATATGTGTTTGTGACTTTGTCACTCAGATCTCAGGAATGCACATTGCCTGCTAAGCTATAAACTTATATACTGTGGTTACTGTAGAAAAGTTGAGTTGCTGCAGCCTTGGAGATCAATGGCAAGGATTGGCTTGTTCAGTGTGTTTTTGTAGAGCCACTGAAAAGGTTAAATTTCACCAGCCTCCATTATGATGGCACTGGAGCCTTTTCAGTTCCTTCAGACTCAGAACATCATAGTAATTCAAACCAAAGTTGATGCATGAACAAATCACAATGACTGTAGAAGAAGAGACAAATTCATTTTCAGGCTAGATATACAAAATCCCACCTTGAATGTGTTTTTCATCCATAAATGTTACCTTGACCAATCTGTCCACTTTATACAATAACCTGAAAAGTGTTATGACAATCTGCTAATGGAACTGAGTCTATCTGATGTAAAAATACAGTGAGACGCATCATCAGTCCTGCCAATAGGAGTTGTAGCACTCCCCTGTCTCAGTGGTCTCTGCAAGTGAAGGTTTGTGGGAAGGTGAACTCATCTTTCAAACTGTAATGCTGTGCTGTCTGCACCAGCTGCCTCTATGCCATGTGTAGTCTCCTGTTTCAAAACTTTCAAGACATCAGGGACAAGTCTCTACAGGGATGCCTTATATGCACCGTATCTTTTAATACCACTAAGTCTGTGCTGTGATGTTGCCTGCTGATCAGACCTGAAGCCTCCGGAGTACTAGAATTTGATTTCTCTAATTCCATGTCTTAGAATGTGATTTTGCCAGGAAATACGATATTCAGAAGACACTGCGTATGGCCTGCTAAGATCTGTACAAAGGTGTGTAAGACTTGAAAGGTATTCAGTCTTTCAAAAAGCAAAGACAGACCATTTCTGTTGCAAAGACCATGGGGTGCTCTCCTGAGGTACAGGTGTTCTCCAGTTTCACCAAGCACAGCAGGGCTATTCTTGTTCCTGTAATTAGTGGGCCAACTATATCTAGGATGGGTTAGCGTTAACAGGTGATGTGATGCCGAATGCTACTGCAGCCTCATGCACAGGTGATTTTTTTCCTCCTAAACAGAACAGATCTTCACTGTCTGATTAATTGGTTTGCTGGGTGACAGTTTTGCTGACTGTATTTTGTAGTTGACTCTACAATAGCAGTAATATCAGTAATGAAAGCAGTATACTTTCATCACTTTGTGGCATATGCTTTTAAGAAACCTTATGCTACAGATGCATGAATTCTGGTTACAGCTTGTACTTGCTTCATGTTTTCACTTGAATCTTCAGTGGGTGCAAGGGTTTGAAATAGTACTACAGTAGCCTTAGCTCAAGGCACACTTCATTAGCCTGCCAAACTTTAGGCAGATAACCAAGTTATTTACATGCTTACATTTAAGAGACATCTTAGATTTACAAATAGCACAATAAAGTGCATGAAAAATCTCAAAAATGTCACTTTCTACCTTAAAGTTGCAATATAACTGAAAATCAAAAGATCTTTCTTAAAAGTCCACATAATTTTAGCCCTCAAGTGAAGCAACTGCTGTTTTGCAGGGCCAGTTCTTTGTGTTAAGTTATACAGATATTGGAGTGTTAATATTTCTGAATTGTTAATCATCACTTTAACCAATTAGATTTGTACACACACACATTAGAATTAGGGTTCCAAATATTAATGGATTTCATTCAGTCAGCTACCATAGGTACTACTGGGTTTCCAAAGAAGAAACAAACATGTGCATGTACATGTATACTCTGATCAGGTCATTCCTTTCCAATTTAAAAAACATACGTGTTAGAAATGAAAACAATTTCACTAATGACATGGAAAGACAGAAGTGTTAGCTGCTTGCATTGTCTTCATTCCTATTAGAGAAAGCAGAAAGAGAAAGGGCTCTGTTCACAGCTATATTGTCAGTCATCATGAAATCTACCTTATTTTTTTAAGGGTCTGGAACATCCAAGGGTTCCGTTTGGGTGGCTACTAGTAACTAGCAGAACTGTATCTCTGTGTCTGACATAACAGGTCACAAGTTTAAATGCACAGTCACAGTAAATGCATAAGGCTAAGGAGGACTGGAATGAATAATTAAATTCTTAGTGTCATAATTATGTCTGAAGTCTTTACAATTTACTGCTTAGCTCTTTTTACCTTCAAGGATACCTCAGGTACTAGGGTGTCTCTGCAGGAACTTCAGGGCAGGCAACATAATCTAGAGTGTGTCATGCCTGCCACAACGGAGTTTGCATTTTGATTTTTCCCAATGCATATGATTGTATTAAAGGGTAGAGAAAGGAAAAAAAAAAAAAAAACAAAAACAAAAAACATAAAATTTCAGGTTTTTCAAAAAAAAAAAAAGAAAGCAAGCATCTAACTTCCTTATTACTGAAAAAAACTACAGGAATAAAGCATACCTGAAAATACATTTACCAATCTGCAGTCACACACAATCTTACAGAAGAGCATTTTCTTTTTTTCATTGGTGCTATTCCTTTATGCTACTTCAATTTTCCAGTAATTGCTTGAACCCTTTCAACAAATGGTGTGAGGTATTAAGGTGGCTGAAAAGAGTTCTTTCCTGAGATACTTGCCCAAATCCACATGAAACACTGTCCTTAATGAACCACAGTTTGACTAAGCAGCAGCAGGATATATCCATGATAACAGATGGTAAATCTCAACTTGCATGCTTTAAGTAACAAGTATGTGCCTTGAAAGGAGAAGAAGCTTGCACCTAAAATTACACTGTGCTGTCTGCTTTCACAGCAAAAGGACATTTTTGGGTTTTTTTTTAATGAGATACTTTTTTCTCTGAACTCCATTTAATGACAGTTTTGTTCTTAAGCTGCTATTAAACAGCACTTTATATTTGGCAACCTGTGTATCTGAGATGAGGACATAGTATTATTCCTTCATTTTGCTTGAATGCTTTAACTTTCAGGTTTTTTAGCCTTTAACAGTGCTTACACAGTAAAGGGGGAGGGGAGACAACACATATACTTTAATCAAAGTTTAGTTTAGACCACATAGAATAACACATTAGAGAAAAAAGGCAATTATTTAAAAATAGTTGTATTTATATTCCACAATTTGTTCAAATACTGTTTGTTTTGTTTTGGTTTTTTTTTTAATATAAACTTTCTACAGGATGTTTTAAAACAAGTTCTTCACATTGCTTGTCAACTATGTACTTATGGAATTCGAGGGAAATAGTTCTGGTTGTTTTTACAGTTTAACACATGTACAGTACCAAAATGATGGTGGTTAGTCACATGCAGTCCATATGAGATTCTAACATAACATTTAATGAATTTTCTGATGTTGACCACCCCTTTGATGCTGAAGGTAATGCATCTGTAGAAAGCAGCGACTGTAGATTTGGGTTACTGCTCTCTGCATCTTCCAGCTTTTCAGAGTTGTCCTCCCAGTTAATGTGGAATCTTGTGACTCTGGGATTAGATGCCAAAATATTCCTTTGAAGCTGGGAGAGAAGAAAATATATGGATTATGTAACGTGTACGTCTCAAAATGAAGTTCATATGCATATAGATTTTTTTCCTTTTACTCTCTCCATAGTCTTGTATGTGTAAAAAGTAATTCATGCAAATCTGAATCTACAGCTACTATCCATAGATCAGAAACATTCTTACAGAAACATTCCACTTGTTCATTTACTCTAGCATCCTACTCAGAAAAATAACTGCTTTCTCGAGAGGATATTATAACTGTTCAGTGAGTTCAAGGCTTTATGATAGCTCTGCAAGTAAAGTGCAAGTGTTTATTATTTTAGCCAGCTTTTAGTAAAGCAAATTACTCCCACAAAGATTTTGCAACCACAGTACTTCAAAAATTTCACATTGACTTTATGGTGCTTGCAATAATTGTACCAATTCCACCAGCAGGCTGTCATCATTTAGGATCACAACCTCTCCTTATATGAGATTATCATACCATGCTTTATATTAACTAACTGAATTTTAATTTATCTACTAAAGTTTTAAAGTAAAAACAGTACCCAGATTTGGAAGACATTTATACTGTGGAAGTGGACATGCCTAGACATTAGTCACATTTTATTACCATGACTGGCCTTCCTTCTCCTTTGAAAACATGTTGTATCTATGTATGCAGCAAAAAGGAAAACACTCACTTTCTCTTAATCTTTCACCATTTTCAAGATAATACATAGCTAAGTGGAGAATGGCAACTTATCACCATTATGAAATTTAAGACTGATCACAGGAAAAGTTTGCTTTGGTAGTAATGCTGATTTTGTTCTCCAAGTAAGCACACTCTCAGTAAATATTTCCCAATCACTTACGCAAACTAACAGGTCCAGCCAAGGCTTCAAGACAGTGGAAGCTGTTACAGGTTTCAAGATGTTCTGTACGTCAGCTGTAGTTTGTTCCCCCAGTCTTTTCCATCATTTGATGCCTCACTTCATGTACTTTATGGGATCACTTGGGATTTGGCTTCATTTCTTAAAGATCTCTTTCTGTAAGCATGCTTTTTATGTATTACTAGAACAAAACATGTCTTACCTTAGAAAAATCTGGCTTTACTGGTGGGTTCTCTCTCAATTCTGTTTCAGTATATTCATTGTTTACATAGTAGCCGACTCTAATAAATTCTTGACCTCGATAGGTGCATGTAATTAGCACAACTGTTACACCTACTGCATCTGCATCTGGAATAAGTCCTGGATTAGGTGCATCAGCCTGGATGTGAAAGGGAAAGATGGATTAAAATAAAATTGATACCACATACCTATCTAGCAGGTGAATCTTAAGTACTTAACTGCTGAGTAAGGACTGTATTCAAAATTATTCAAGTTAACCAGACAATATACCTGCTCTCACAACAACATTAACCCTGAATTTAGGACACTATACTCTAGAGACAGAATCACTTGGAATACAGTGAGTGTGCTGACATTTCTCATATGCAATTAGAAAGTTTTGATACAAACCTGCTTTTAAATACATCATCAGTTGAACTGTTGTTGGAGCAAGTGTACTAACTCATTGTCCTCCAGCCTGTCTTACAATTTAGTAAAGTAAGATTTTTTTTTTTTTGCTTGAATACGTCTGCATGTGTTTTTAACAAGACTAAACCCTTCAAAATACAGAATGTATCTTATACGTCAGTAAGAAAAGCAGGGGCAGGCTATGATGAGGCTTGAGTTATCTCAGAGAATTCTAGGAAAGGAATAAACTACTCTCACCTCTTTCCACTTGTCTACTTCTGTTAAAATGTATGCAGTTAAATGCATCATCACAGAGACATGACATTTTCAGCTAGGATGTAATACTAATCAATAGACAGTTTTTATAATCTTCTTCAGTTACTTACCATGGCTCTGCAGTTACTAATAATAAAAAGTGTCTTGTAAACATGGCTCACATCAGTCCCTTAAAACCCTTCCTAACTACACATTTTTGATAAAATGTGATGCCTCATTCTCTTATAGGATTTAAAGTAGCAGCAATCTAAGCATAAATGAAAGAGCCTCATATTTACAATTTTACATGAAGCTACAAAACCAACAATGAACACCTATGTTGCAATTACAAGTTGGTATTAACCATGTATGTTAAAGTGGTTTGAGTATAACAAATCTTAGCTAAGGAGAGAGGACAAATAGGATTGATTCTTGCTGCCCCTCTCATCCATAGTTTTCTGTAGTATTTATATGCTCCAGCACTGTGAAACTGGGGAGCTAGTGGTCCTGTAGCATTGCCTTCTGCTCATTACTACTTCAATTCTAAGCCTCCAAACCAATCTAGCTTTTGATAAGAAGCCGTAGGCACTATGCAGAATTAGATGACCCAGACCTCTTAGACTAGTGGGAGAAGCAACCAGGGAATCAGGTAGAACACAACTTCCTCCACTCCGAAAGGAACAGAAAATGACCAAGTGGCTTTACCATTCACATAGGGGAACAGAAAAGATGACCAAGGAACAGGGCAAATATAGAAGCTTGAAGAAATCACAAGAACTGCCAATCCACATTAAATCACTATTCCAATTAAGTAGTCTTGTTCTAACAGTGCCCAGGACCATTTGATTACCTTAAATTCCACATTGGGCAGTTACAGACTAATATATTGCTAAAGTATACTGTTCCGTTTAACACACACACACACCCCCCCCCCCCCCCCCCCCCCCAGGAACTCAACTTGCTCCCTTAAGGCAACTGTAGTTCTTCCAGTGGGAAGAATGTATCAATTCTATGATATAGTAGTTAACCCAAGGAAATACTCTCTTTTAATTCTACTTAACTCACAAGTATTATTTTGACCAGTGGAAAAGACACTGAACACTTTTTGAAACCATTTTCTCAAGTTTTGAACTTCCTGCCTTGGATGTCAAACTTCTTAATTGAATAGGGAACAAATGATCATACACAAGTGGGAGAAAAATAAGATGACCTTGATATGATCAAGTAGTAAGTCAGCAGTTGCTAACTTCTTGGTAGGCAAAAAGACAGTAAATTAACTTTTGCCTAAAAATCCTGTCTTAATGTCATTCTTATTCTAGAAATTACTTAGGAATTTTATGAAATCACTCAATATATTTGTCTTGAATTCTCCTGCTTTTCCACCTGATACAATTATTCACATGGCTATTACTGCAGAGTAGGTAGCTAATGTCATATCCCCACTTAAAGATAGTAAGTTACTTATATGCTTATATTCTCAAAGAGAAGTTTCTGTGAAAACCCTCAAGTGCGCAAAGACAAAAAATGAGGTTTCACTACTGATGTATCTTGGTATTTAGAAACAAAAAAGCCAAGCTCTTGGGCTTTAATTGAACCTTTTTTCTTAATATTTAAAAATATGACTGTTTAATTCTGAAAGCACAATAATTTTCCATCTTTCTGTAGGTAAGGCTGACTCCCCAACCTGATAAAACAGCTTCTTTTCAAGAGACAGTTTTATCATCCCTGGGATTTTATCTGTGTGAAACTCCATTTTACTTGCCATTTCAGCCATTTTCCCATTTAGAAAAATATACCGTGTACATATTAGCTGGAAATTTTACACAGCTCTGCAAAGGTCCTTTTCTTGTGCTGTCCCTAGTGAACACAAGCTCTTTAAATTATATGCATCCTGCAGTTCTGTGCTTTGCCCCATTCTGCCTTCCCTTGCTAGTTCTCTCCATCTCTCAGGCTGCTTCAGTTTGATGAATATAACAGCTTTAGTCATCACCAAAGGCTTATTGCAGCACTGTGTTTTGGTGGTCTCCTGTGTACATATTAGCAGAGTTCTACCCTCACCTAAAAATCCACTGCTCCTGAAGTGTAGGATACTTAGACCAACAGCACTTCCATAAGAAATAAAAGGGATACTTTATTACTATAACACAGGAGTACTAACTCTCTTACAGGACTTGCTCCAATCTGAGCAAAGTCTTCAAGTCTACTCTCAATTTAGCTGTAGTGTCATCTATACCAGGGATTCAATTGATTAATCTATCCTATATGCCTTTTTAGGCACCTGCCTCCTGTTCCTTCCCATCATCACCAACAAGTCCTCCTAACTTTGAGAACAGTGGATCTTTTAAATTAGAAATGTAAACGCCAGCTGATTTTTTTTGATTTAGTGCTACAAGACAGCCCTTCTGAGGGAACAGAGGATCACCAATTAATGCCATAAGATGTAACAGCTTGATAATGGAAGAACTGTTAATAAATGATGCATTTGTTACACATCTGCTTTACTTGCAGCATGGAAAAATTTGGCCCAGCTCCAAGCCCAGACAGATATGTTTCAAGACCAATTTGCACGCATGTGGTTGATAAATGTAACCTCCAGCCTAATCCTGTTCCTTTAGCCTGTCCTCTAAGGAAAAAGAAAAACAACAAACTATTTCATGGAATTTACAGCATTAATCAAGATGGCTCAAAAACCACTGATACTGTTTTAAAACTGTTACGGTGGCTGAGAAATAAGGAAGTATATTCATTAGCACTTTTTAATGCTCATACTCCTTCACACGTTTACCATCAGATAGTTAAGTGAATTTATAGCATTTACGTAGTAGAGTGATTCTTATACAATAAGCCATACTCAAGCTTCAGTCTGATATTTCTGCTGATAGATTTTGCTCTCAGTTTACAAGACAAATACCAGTATTGATACATAGAGGAAAAAAAAAAAGTAAGCTAAATCGTAATTCTGGTTAAAAAAAAAAAAACCAACAAAAACAAACAAATTAAACAAACAACAAAAGACCCACTTCTGTAAGAATTTAGGCAGGTCTATTTCAGTCCCTCCCCCCACCCCCCCAGCTTTAAATGGAAACCAGAATAGTCTAGTAAGCCACCTTAGTACTGCTCTTTTCCTGTTCTCCTTCCCTTCATTATTTCTTCTTAGTAATGTTTAGCTTTAACAGCAGTATTTCATAGAACTGTCATATGCTCCACAGTTTGATGGACAGTCTTGATCTACACACTTGTGTCCCAAATGCCTGCTACCTACTGTTGGCATTCTGTTTTATCTTACAAATTTCTATTTTTTTATGTAATTTGGCATGCTTAGCCAAATACAATGGTTGAACATTTACCCCACCAAACAGGAATGAACTCTTTACTGTTCTAGTTGAGTTTTACAATTAGTTTGTTGGCCTGATCTTCTAACGGTGTAGTCTATCTTAACATAGTGCTCCTGATTGTCTCAAAACTGCCACCACCTGCAGTAGAGTTAAGCCTGATGGTGCTGGTGTAAAACAGGTAACAAGTGCTCTTGATTACAGAGTGATGTAGAATACATTTATAAACCAGACCAGCCAAAGTTACCAGTAGCTACAGGAACACTACTTATACCACTGTTTCTAGTTATTGATGCCACAAGTGAAAATACTACCATGGAAATACCAGAAGCAAGAAATAGCAGCTCATGAACAGATCTTAAAGGAACATGTATCATACCTGAAGAGCTGACTGAAATATTCTTCTAGCCTACCCTTATTTTTCAAGTGCCTTGTAGTTTGATAGTCATCTTTAAACAAATTAACACAACCATTTTAGGAAAGAGTTAAACTAAACTTACCTGAAATACAAACATGTGTCTGCCCGCAGGAACAGGTCCTACTAAAACAGAGTCTAACACTTGATCATACTCTTCACTTTCAGCTGAACCCACATAAATTATTTTCCATTCCAAATCTAGAACAGAACAAACAAAACCAAAATGTACCATTATTTATCATTATAGTCAAGGGTACTCCATTCTTCCCTATCTATAGTGTTGCATAACCTAAAACCAATTCTTTGCCAATAGGCCTAAAATAACAAGAACCTGTCTTCACTGGGGAAATTTATCAGTGCCTGCCCCACTCCTCATAGACCATCCCACCATCTCTCAGCAGGCAGTCAGTACTGCAGGAATCCCTCCATTTTCATAGGTTCATTTTCAAGAGGACAGGGCCCATTTACTTCTTGGGAGGTGTGTTCAGCATCTTTTCAAAGTCTGTTGGAATGGCTGCAATACAGCAATGATGCCTCTATAAGCCTGTAACACACTGCATGCCTTGAATACCGACTCACCTCCCCAAAAGAAATTCTCACGTTCCATGTATATACCTCACAGCTTGAGGTAGTATACACAGTAAGTAAATTCCCTGTGTAAGCACCAGGCATACTAACTGTATGCCCCCATTTCTTCACATATAACCTGCATAACCTGAGAAGTATGTAAAATTGTGATAGCATTATTAGATCATATCCTCAAAGATATTTGTGCTTGGATTTTATCCACAACCTAAAATAGATTTACAGGAGGAGGGAAAAATTAGCATTTTCTTCTTAAAATAATGCATCAAAATCAAACATTTCTTACAATTCAGGGTTTGTTTTTTTTTTGTAACTCACCGTCAACCACAGGTGTTTGAAAGCTGAAACTACAAATGAGCACACATTAGCCCCCTCTGGGCCAGCTTTTCCCTTTCACTTTTTGATTAAAAATCACATGTATAAATACACACAGAAATCTAATCTTAAATACAGGTTTTTGTGGTTTAGGTTTTTTTAAACCAGAGGAAGGGAAGATCGCTATTACAGAAAACTATAACTGACTTCTTTTAAAACTGTTTCAAAACTGTGTCTTAAATAACTTACATGGGTCTATTTCCTTTAACCCCCCCTGCTTGTCTATGCAAAAGCACAAACCCGGACCTTACTTTATTACTATGCTCTGCAAAATCCAAAAGTCTGCATTATGGTTTCTTGACACAGAAATGGAACTTAAGCATAGAAAAAAATGCACTTTAACAGAACTTGAATTCTTCTTGCTTATCATCAGTGCAGGTTTGGGGGTTTAAGTAATGTAATTAACAGGGCTTGGGAAGAGATCTTACTCCTCTACACAGCACAGCATAATTGGTCAGGTACTGCACCTTTTAAGCATGTAGTACTAGCTACTGCAAATACTGCAGGGCACTCCTCCAGGACAATTAAGGACCTCTTTTGTCAGCATCTGTGAGGAAGTTAGTACGTACAAGAAGCAAAGATTTTTATGCTAAACTGTTTAAGATTATCACACCATCCTGTGCCATTAATCTAGAAGTGTAAAGTTCATTATAAACCAGTGGTATTTAGTACTAAAAACTGACTTTCTAAGAATAAGTTTTAAATTATACATTTAATGTTGTTTAGGTACCACGATACTGAACAACAACTTATTTAAAAAAACAAAACAAAACAAAACAAAACAACAATTTGGTTGGAGTTCAGTAATTTAGGGTCAGTGGTGCACAGGACTGGCTGAAGAGAAAACAGCATAGTAAACAAATGAAAGCTAAGGCAATTACAGCAAATTTCTCATGGAGTATACACAGGCAATGTTTAATCTTATTTTTAAATGTGAAAGACAGCCGTGCTCGTCCTGAATCTATCCTGTAGTCTAACCTGCTTTTAGGTGGGGGCAGGAAACTGATAATTTTGTATTACACCATCTATATAATTCTTCTCATCCCGATTGTCCAGGATAAACTCTAACAAAAATTCAGAGAGTTAGAGGCATGTCACGTGCACCTGTGAACAACTGGATAAAAAGGCATAACGCCTTGTGCAGAGCCTCTGTGACAGGCTCTGTCGCTTCCCACAACGGCTGCCATCGAGGGGTCTGATACCGTATCTCAGATGAGGCCAGACTGACTAGAGAGATTCAGTTAGATACCTGGAGGTGGCACGAAGCACACCCTGGTACAGGCAGCTCCGACTAACGTCTCAGCCGGTTGTAAAAGGGCATGAGACTAGCGGCAGAGGCCTAGAGGAAATCCCAGGCTCAGACGGGACTTCCTCTGAAGTTCCCGCCAGCGCGACTGTTCCTCCCAAGGGCGGTGGAATAGACCAAGCCAAGCCGTTCCACCGAGCGCGCTGTCACAGGCCGCCGGCACCCACAACTATAAACAGCTACAGAGGCAGGCGGGGTGAAGCA
>JBAFWW010041972.1:0-20712 GCA_036873685.1 Agapornis canus
TAGCAATAGTGATTTGTGTTGTACCTTGGTTGCTGGATTGTTGTTATCTGAACCCATGGGAGGTGTATTTCTCCATTCTCCTCCCCTTTCCTTCGGGAGCAGGGAGGAAAGGGTGGGGGTAAGGAGGGGGGGGTTAGGTGAGTGGGCGTGCTGCCTAGCTGGGTTTAAACTACGACATGTCCTTAATGTCACGCACAGATACACAAGGAGCCATGATGCTTAGTGAGCACAACAGAGGTAGAAGTAATTTAAACTGGGAAGCAGAACTGCAAAACTACAAGTACACAGGAATTGGGAAATGTCAGTTAATATGTTCACTAGGCAACACAGCACAAAGAATGATCTATGACTAGGTTACTTGATTTCAAAGTAAAATGTGGTGTAGTGCTTATACTCATGACATAAAAATATGTACTGAACATTTATCTTTTACTAAGTTCTGGCTATTTAGGGCTTAGAAGTGTATAAAACACCCTCTGTTGGATCTCTCTTTGTCTCAAGACTCTTGACTTGTAGCACCTTTGATTCTTACTACAGAGGTGAAATAGAGCTTCTATGCACTAATGTTAATTTGTTTAGTGCCATAGTGTGATTTGGTCCCTGGCTGTATAGTTGCATTCTACTCTGGAACTGTACTTTCCCATTCCCACAGATGCTGTTCTTCAGGCCATGGCTTCCTCTAAACTTATTTATAGCTGATTATTTTTTTCTTGATGTTAGGAACCTGATATCACATCAGTACTTTTCTGAGTTACAGAGTGTCAAGCATTTTTGCAGAGGTTTGTAGGGGCTATGATGTTGTGTGCTGTTGTATTTTTCAAATGCATCCAGCAATTTGCATATTTGCCAATGCAATCCAACATAAAGAGAAGTGGAATGTTGGTGATATTTATGAAATGGAAATTGGAAATGTTTCTTCTAGTAATCTTTGTTTCTCTAGCTTTAGGAGGAGTAATGGTGCAAAGCCAGTTCACAGGAAAGGGCAGCCAGCAGCCTCCTGGGTTTCATATGAACAGGAGCACAGCCACTGGATTGAGGGAAGTGTTTATCCCCTTGTACTCAGTACTTGTTAGACAGTATCTAACTAAATTAGATGTTGTCTAACTGTGCTGATTCTGAGCTTCCCCAGTACAAGAAAGGCAGTGATCAACTGGAGTGGATGAGTTCACTGAAGTGTCACTGAGGTGGTTGTGAACTCTGGACCACTTGCCTGGAGAGGGAGCTGGGTTTTTTCATCTTAGAGAATGGCTTCTAGAGGTCCTAACAGCAGCCTGACAGTACCTATGGGGAGGGTTACCTAGAGGATGGATCCTGACTCTCTCCGACAGCAGCAGGACAAGAGACAACAGTCAAAAACTGAACCACAAGGTTCCAACTTTGTTTTAGGAGAGATCTTTCCCCATGAACAGTGTGGGGCATAGCAGCAGTTGCCCAGAGATGTGCAGAGATTTCTTTAAAGGTTTTCAGGGTCTAATTGGATAAGGCCCTGAGCACCCTTGGCTGATCTCAAGAGCTGACCCCACCTATAGCAGATGGATGGACTAGGAGTCTCTCAGCCTGAATTACGTTATGATTCCATAAAATCTGACTGGCTAGATGCATCTTCAGTATTTCAAAATTTATATCTCTTCCTCTGTAGTAAGAATCATTGATTATAGAAAGTAGTCTTTAATAAATAAAGTCTTTGTGGACTGCTTCTTCATATTGCTGGAAAAACACATGGTATTTGGGAGGCGTTACGACTGCACACTGTCAGGAGTTGAGCTCAGTGTTGACTAGGCACACAATCAAAAGAGTAAACAGGCAAAAGACAGGCAAAACTAAAACAAAACAAAAAGTCAGAAATGGACAGGTGCATATTCATGTCTTACTAAATGTATTTTTTATGTGCATACTTCCATGTAAGGAAGAACGGAAGGGTGGAATATCATGTAAGCAAAAGCACCATATACTTGAAATCCCCATACAACTTGGCATTGAAAAGATAGGTTTTGACTTAAGAAAGATATTTTTTGCTCTTGAACAGCTACCATTACATTAATCTTTTCTCGCTGCTAAAAGCAGTTTTCCAGATGGGAGATGGGGATTTGAATAGAGTAAGTTGTAGTAAAAGCACTAACAATTTGAGAACTGTGTGTCATTTGGGGTATTAATACAAACCACTTAGTGCCATTTTCCTTGCTTGTGTTACTGTAAGGCCCATCTGAAATAGCAAAGTTGTTGTGTGTATCATAAAAGAATTTTACTAATATTATTTCAGTTACTCTGTTTCAGTCCTGCATTTTTCTTCTTTTCCTCCAGAGCTCTGGAGCTTCAGCCGTTTTCCCTTAAGCCTCTTCTACGACGAGCAATGGCAAATGAGTGTATGGAGCGATATCGACAGGCATACATTGATTATAAAACAGTCCTACAAATAGACAGCAGCATCCAAGCAGCAAATGATAGTGCTAATAGGTAACTCCACTTACAAATCTGTTATCAGTCCAGACAGAAAAGTAGAATTCAGTAAGTGTTTGTTTTACATGCACCTTCAGTTCTGTATCCTTCAAAGTCAGGATCCTCACAAACAGTGTGTTATAACTAGAGGACTGGCTGTCTCATTTGTTTTCCTGTACCTTCAGAGTTTTCCTCTGCCAGCAGTAGGTCACTTTCTGTTTTAAAAGCATATTTTAAAGGTTTTTTTTCTGGCACTCTAAGATGTTTTCTTTCTTTTATTTGATACCACATAAAGTAGCTCTAAGGTCCATATCTTGTATCTGACATTCCTGTTTCCTTTTCAAATTAGCAGTTTCCCTGTGGCAGCTGGAGATTTATGTTAAGTGTGAATCCTTCAGCATGCTGCAGTTACGGAAACACTGAGGGAGCTTGATACTCTGGTTGGCTGCAAAACTTAAAGGTGTAAAAATTATGACTGAATATTATCTTAAACTGAAATGTAAATACTTCCAACATGAATTCTTGCTGCCAAGAGAGACTTCTCAATTTCTATAATTATATTTTAATAGTGTAAAATTAGTGTATACATACTGTAGTAACTGTCTTCTTATTAACACATAGTAAGTATTTAAGCACATGAATGATGGGTTTTTCCAGTCCCTTTTCTTTCCTTTTTTCTTTAATGGGCAAAGAAAAAGTATAAAAGTATAACAGCCATTAATTGTTGAGCAGGAACCCACATGCATGCAATTCTTAACAACACAATCTACCGTTTTCTTTTTAAGAAAAAGTCATGGGTGCTTACATTATTGCTTCATTAAAAAAGTCCATAATATCTTTGAATTCTGCTTATTTGACCAGAAGTGGACATGAACATGCTTTATCATCTCCTCTTAAAAATCTTATTTTTGCTAGCAACAAATTGTTACTGATCTCCTATATTTGCCCTGGTAATGGAGCACTTGGATTGGTGGGATGCATAACTGTTTGTCCTGGTATCTGTGTGGTTACTATACTTTTTTCTTTTAAATCTTGGCTTATTTTATCTCCAGATACTCTTTTCATACTTCTTCTTTACTTGTAACTTGCTTAGTAATAAGCTTATTTCCCTTTATTTCTCCTAACACTTTTCCTTTTCTCCTCTCTAGGCCTTCCTTACATTTTTAGCTTCACTGCTCATTACTCTTTCCTCTCTGGCAACCCATCACCTTATTTCAGCTGCTTCTTCCTTCTCTTCTGCTGGTAATTAATTTTTGCTTGCAGATACTTAGTTTCTAAAGCATAGACCTCCCGCATAAGTGAACTTTTGCTATAATTTATTTTTTAATATTTATGAATAAAGCTGAAATTGTTTCCCAAAGTACTGTTTTTGTTTCAAAGTAACAGACCTTTTTCAAAACAAATGTTAACAAAAAGTGCTATTTCCTCTACTGCCTTTTAAGGTTGTCCCTTAAAGGGACAACCCCAAAACATAGTTTATTTTCTTTTTCATTATTTTAGGAATGTCAGGTCTTAACACCCTCTTTTTATTGGAGAATTTCTTTGGTTTTAATTTCCTGTGGGAAATTGGTTGGGGATGCTGTAGGAAGGAGAGGAAAAACTCATCATCCTACTTGTGTCTGAGGATGGGTTTGATAAATCATGTTAAGTCATGTCTTTCTGTACTTCTCTAGCTAAGCAGGCTTTCCAGAAATCTTAGAATGGAACAAGTGTTCAGTCTGATAGTTTTAATAATTCTCATGTAAAAGACAAATAGAATTTTTAATATAAAGCCTTTACCTGCTTATTTTGCAATCAAAAGGAAATAATGAAGAATGATTGATCATCAAGTACTGTAGGATTCTTTCTGCTAACCTAATTCTAGATCAGGTTTTTTCTCAAACTTTTTAAGGCCATTATGATAAATAGAGAAAAATTAAACAGGAAGCCAATGGGAGCATGGTTTACTATAGAACTCTTGTTGTACTTTGTGGAACTTCCTAAAAGATCAAAATTAAGGAAGAAAACTGAATTGGGTCCTTTATACTCATTCCAGTTCATTCTTCATGTCACATTCAAGGTTAGTTCTTTTTTCAAGGAGGTCTGCATTCATGTAGTGATTAAATATGTTTGGGGTTTTCTGTTGGTTTAGGTTGTTTTTTTTTTAAACACCACAGAAGTTGTAATGGAACCATGAAATCTCACATGGCTTTAATATTATATTGACTTAGGACTTTCTCCAGAATGTATCACAGCAATGGGTAACTCCCACTTGAATGGATTTTGAATTAAACCTTTCATGTACAGAAATAGTTCACCTAGAAAATAATATATATAATACGTATGTTACATGTAATGCATGCTATATAATGCCTAATACATAATGTATAATATATAAATGTGTGTTTTAAATCGTTTTAATATATTTTATTATTTTCCATTTTTAAATGGGGATAAACAATGATTGATTAGTAAGTTTCTGACTGTTATTTAAAATGCAGCTTAATACCTACTTTGTGACCTGTATTGGTTATTTAGAAAACTGTTGTGTAAGAGATTTCATCTGATATTGGCAAATTTAGGTATCACGCTTTGAGGGTATTGTGATCTACATGTGTTACAAATAACCTCTATGAAAAGGTGAGAAAAGTAAACAAATCTTTTCTCTGATTTATTTATAGCATGTGGTAGGGAGCATTTCAAGTTTAGTTGCAAAATCACTTGCTTAAATATTTACAGATCCTGCTGAGCTCATCTTCTTCTAAATGCTAACATAAATACTCTAAAAAGCAGAAAAAGGATAAATCTTACATGAATGCAGCATCACTGACTGCTGTGACAGTCTTTTATAAAATTATGCGTCAGGATAACTGGTTGGTTGTTTTTTAAAAAATCAGAACATTGCATTATTTAATTTGGGTGTAAGTTATTGAAGTGTGAGTTAAATATATGAAAAGTCATGTTGGTGAGACTTTTCTCTTTCAGAATAACAAAGGCATTAATGGATCAGGATGGTCCTAGTTGGAGGGAGAAACTGCCACCAATTCCAGTTGTCCCAGTTGCTGCTCAGCTACACAGATGGGATGGAGGAAACTTTAATTCAGAAAATATGCCAAGATGTCCTACAGAGAGCAAAATAGAACAGTTGCCAATGAATCGTATGTATAGCAAATGCATATATATATATACATACACACACACACATATATATATATACACACACACACACACATAATAAAGGAAAATGGCTTCTTGGCCTTTTGGCTAAAATCAAGTGTAGTATCTGTTCTTACCAGTTTAATGTCTGATATGGTGAGAGGACTTTGCATTAAATAAGTTTTGGCACTAGGAGCCGGAGCTTGATCCCTTTTTCTGGACTTGATGAACTTAAAGATCTTAATTGTAAAATGGAATAAGATTTAATAATGTTAAAGAAGCTGCTTTAGAAAGTATTTACCAGAGACCTTTGTGCTAAACCAAGTTAGGTGATTGTCATGTACATGATTTGGTTTCATGTGCTTCAGGGAGCTGCAGGTATGATTTATTTTAATTTCTTTTAAAGTTTTATTTCAATTTCTTTTTTTAAGCCAAGTGATGTAGTTTGCAGTATGTAATTTCTGAAGTTACATAAGATACGTCAGAAATACTCATGATCAGTATACTGAGTCCTCTCACAAGTATCAGCGGTTTTCCTGACATTATACTACAGTTATAAACAGTTTTACCCCAGAAAACCACCACACAAACAATCACTTGGTAACATAATCAGCTGCATAATCTGTAGCTGCTATTTAATTCTTCATGAATGCGTTACTCAGTTCTTCAGACTAGAAAGGGTGGACTTGTAGATGACAGTAGTTTGTGACATGGGCTATAGAAAAGCACTTCTGAGTGTTAACTTTTTTTTTTTTACAATGGATTCTAGCTATGACAGTGGCCAGTAGTCCCCTTTCAAAGTTTGTTTGCATATAAGCAGTGTGTGCTTAACTGCTTTAGGATATGTTCTTCCTCATGACTTTTATTTACTGCAGTTTCCATTTTTCTCCTCCTGTAAATCAGGTGAAGGAATGTTCCTGATTCAGGTTTTACAGACATGGGACATTGTTTTTCGCAAAGGCCTTAACTATGATTTTTTACTCAACTATTAATAGGTTCCCCTTTGAGTTTATTTAAATATAAAGTAAAATAGTGTTGAAGATAATCTTCACCTTGATAAACGCAGGGGAGGCTGCAATGCATAACTACTGGGTTGCTGGCTAAATAAGTAGTAGTGATTGGGTTATCTGTCTGTAACACATTACTGCAGTAATGCATGTCCTCAAATAATCTGCACTTTTGGGCACTGCAAATTTAATTACTTTAAAAAGATCTTTCAGATAGTGTTGAATTTATTTGTACCTGATGTAAAACAACAGGCAACTTACAAATACATGTGTTTATGAAAACTGGATTTTTTCTCGAGAATAAGATGTAGTTCTAGAAACTTGCAGTAATGTGGTTAAGAAATTATTTGAATAGTAGTGTGTACTAAGCTTCAGTAATACTACAGAAAATGTTTTTCATTAAAGAAACATGAGGCATGATGCTGTATAATTTAGGTTCGATTAAACTGATAAAAACTTTACTTTTCTAAGATGTCCCGTGTCAAGTATTTTCATTACAGTTGCCACTACATGTTGTTACTGATTCATGGATCTTAAGGAATAGGCAGCAATTTGGTTTAACACTTAGATTATTTTAGTGAAATAGAAAACTGATACCTTGCACAGTTGTAGCTATTAAACGTAAATGCTTAGCTTGAAAAGTGCTCTTTGTTGTACTGATTGTACTCCAGGCTTTTTCTGCTATTAAAGAATATCACTTCTTGGATTTTTATTTCAGTGTATAACCAACCCTCTTAAACCTTTCAAGTAGTAAGTTTGGATCTGTATAACCTTGTGTAATTTTGTCAAGAGAGACTCTGAAGATTCTTGTAGTGAAAGGTATATAGATGAGTGACTTCTGAGATCAGTGGTGATCATGTTTAGCCTGTTAACAAAACCAGCCATCACTCTGTTTATGAAGTATGGCATTTTGATGCAAAACATGCCTCAGTCTGTTTCAAATAGAATGGGACTTTGATTAGGCTTTTAGTTTGGAAGTACGAAATGGAGACTTTTATTTTCTTCACTGCAGGCTGACCCTAAGGTTGTTGTTGCCTACTTTGGCATGTACTAAATCAGTGGGACCTGACAGTGATAGCTGGTGGCAGAAGCGTGCCAGCAATAATGTTCAGTCAGTAAAATTTCTTATTAGTTTAATTAAAGTAGAAAGTAAGTCTTTCTGTTGCATGGCAGGGTTTTTGCAAGTTGTCTGTTGTTTTTTTTTCTGTTTTACAACTTGAGTTATAGTTTAGTTATGTTTCTTGCAGAAGTTTGTTCTGGTTTCTTGTTGTTTCTTAATTTTTGACCCAAGCATCCATGTAGTTTTTTGGTGTAGGAGACCGCTATATTTTTATGAAAGAACTCACTGAGTTCAGTTGTTGGCTAAAAATAATTGGTTATATCCCATTTTTAAAACCTGATGATTAGGAAGTAGTTCATATCCTCTAGCAAGGTACAAAAAGTAGGTTTTTCCATTATGATTTACTTAGAACTATGTTAGTAATTACAGTCTGCTCACAACAGAGACATGAAACTGCAGTCAGGATTGGTTTTCCACTGCAAACATATCTAAACGTTGTAGTCTAACCCAGAAGCACATGCAAGAAATGATGGGGAGTTTCAAAGGAAAGAGAGTTACAAAAGAACATAATATTAATTAAAAAAACCTAATTAGGTGTTTTGAGGTTCTTCAAAGCATCTTTTATAAATAGTAGTTAACAGGATATTACTGATATACCACTAACCCCTGCTGATGTGAAGATTTGTTTGTCATTTGTCAGTTTAGTGTAGTAATTGTGATAGTTGCTTGCAGAAAGAACATTAGATCAAATTATGGCCACCTTGGTGTGATGTTGGAGATTAGAAGGTTTTTAATCTTGCTGATTAAATCTCCACCGTTATAAATAAAACTGGTATCCCAATAGAGATACACAGTCCACACAGAGAAAGTGTAGTCAGAGGGAGGTAAAAGCATAGAGCTGTCTGTTGCATTCCTGTTATTTTCAGCAAAGTAGTTACACTGGTGGATGGGGAAATATATGTTGTGCCAAATATAGACATGGTAGTTCATGCCTTTCTTAGAGCAGGAGATCTGGGACAGAAATGGCAATGTGCAGACCAATAGATACTCCAGTTGCCAGGCATTTATTCTTAGTGTAGGTAGGTTATTCAGCTACCGTTAATGAACTGACCTTCTTATGTAACGCTGTGATCCTTTTGTAATGTAGGTGAGGAAGCTGAGCAGAAGTTCAAGACTTTAAAAACTGAAGGGAATGGTTTTGTAAAAGAGGGTAAATATGAAGAAGCTGTAAACAAATACAACGAATGCATGAAGATAAATACCAAGGAATGTGTGATCTACACTAACAGGTAAAGACGCATAATATAAGCCCACTTTTAGTGTCAGTACTAGTGTTTTCTCACTGGAAATAGAGAATTTGTATCCCTTCAGTCACTGATGTAAAAAAAGGATTTTTTCTCTCACTTGATGAGTGTTTCTAACTGATTTTTTTGTTAAACCACATTATCCTCCATGGGGAGCAAGTAATAATGCCACTAACACGTAATCTTTATATGTCTCTATATAAATAGTGTATGCAATAGTGAAAGTTATAAGTGTAGCGTTTTGCAGCATTGTGGAGAATACTGATATGGTTTTAGTTAAAAGCTAGCGTGCGGTAGCAGTATCACAGATATGAAAAAGAATAATTCAGAGAAGATGTACATGTTTGAGAAAATGAAAGTAGAAACATGGCAGTACAACAGCATTATTTTAAAGTTTGACGTAATTCTGCTTCATAACTCTTTATGCTGTAGTCTTACCAGCTTTCACAAACTAAGAAGGATTTGATAAGGCCACTACTTGAAGAGGAGACTTCCAAGTAATAATTACGTGCAGAAAGAAGTATCGCTTATTTAATCTAGAATACTTATATCAGTTACTGTGCTATGATATTGTACTAACATAGGCTCTGCCTTTAAAATACTTACATATCTGCCTAATTTCAAGCATTAGTCACACTTGAATTTTGACTTTTATTGCAGGAATTGACCTTCTCCAAATTTATCCAGAGATGTCATTACTACCTACTGGGTTTTATGTACTTTAAAAAATAACCACATTGAAGTGAATTATGAGAAGTATTGTAATGAGCATTTATGACTCAGATACTATTGGCACTACAGCACTGTAGAATTTACTTATATTGCAGTGTATTCTGTTTTTCTGTGTTAGAGCTCTCTGTTACTTGAAACTGTGTAAATATGAAGAGGCTAAGCAGGATTGTGATCATGTTCTTCAGATAGAAGATTCTAATATTAAAGCTTTTTATAGAAGAGCACTAGCATACAAAGGATTACAGGTGAGGAAAAAGAACATGGCAGGTATTCTTAAGCACTTCTAAACTTGCTTATCCTCTTCAAAGACAATCAGGTAGTTGCTCTCAATGGGTGAATACAGACATAGAAAAGTATGCCATGCTGATGTTTTATTACTTTTCAGAGCATTAGGCATACATAAAATCTTACATAAATATTTTTGCAACATAAAAACCTGTTGACTTTATTACAAGAACATTGGAATAAATGAGGTTTGACTGGAGATCGGTTATGCAAGTTTCAGCTCTGTTCTAATGTTTTAATGCTCTTTTGGGTATCCCAGTCTGTTTTTTCTGTCAAGGTGTTTACTATACTTCTTGCTGATGACAGATGGATTCTCTCCAAGTCTGCCTGCCACTGTCCATACTCAAATCATGAGCTGTCTTTTGGCATCTGCTCACATTTGAGTGCTTGTCATTATTAAACCAGGGTTTTAATTATCTCAGTTTTCTCTCTCTTCCTTCCCCAAGCACATTAGGAACCTTTGTTATTAATCTACTTTCTCACTTTCTGGACGGTGTTGGTATTCAACCTTTTCCATCTACACATTGGTGGTGGTGTCCATACTGTGCTCATCTTACAGTTTTTTGAGTAGCCTTTTACTTGATCATCATAAATGCAGGCTTACATTGCTCATATCCATCTTAAATCTGACTGCAAGCCTTGTGTTCCATCACTTGAATGACTTCATTCCTTTTGTCCCTGTTGGTTCCCATTCTTCTGTGGTGTTAATTAGCCCCTGCACTTCATAATCCTTTGGTAGTAGTCTTTACCCTATCTGTCAGCACTTACCTGGTATCGAATTACCAGCTTCTCACTTCTGTTGGCTCATGATGGCAGCTATCCTCATCTACTTTGTATGAACTTTTACAAGTGTCTTTTAAACAAGCATCTCACCAGCTTTCTACCAGGCTGTTCTCCATGATTGGAAGTGATCACTCCAAGCATCCACCAAAGTTTGGCAGTGTCCATCAAGTGAATGCTTACCTCAGACCTCTATTGTATTTAATGTCTTAATAATTACCTGATGGTCTCTCAGCCCTTGAATCACATGAGGACAGCCTGTTTGTGCTTAGCATTATAATAGGCGATTCTTGTCCGACGTTACAATTCCAAATGCAAGTCATAGAAGCCATGAGATCTTTTGTTTGTGATAAGTTTTTTCCCTTGTTGCAGTAGCTATGAAATTTCAAAAGTTTGCTTTAATTCTCAAGGGTGGTGACAAGTCTTATTTTTCCATTAAATCTTTTCTGTAATTACACCAAGCTACCCAGTATTAATCATCTGTAACCTTACAGTGTTGAAGTTGATAAAAAATTGGTATAAATATGAGGAACGTCAGATAGTGATTCTACCAGTCAAATAAAGGGAATTACCTGGTAGTGAAGAATGTCAAGAATTAGACAAGTTACAGTTTTTTGACTATCCTAGGAAAAAATGCTGGTTTGTATTATTGAAGACACAACATGAAACACACTGCTTATGGATTCCTTCAGAACAGTCTCTGCTGGGGACTCCCAAAATACTCTGTTGTGGTTGGATTTAATGCCTTCCTTGTTGCTAATTCCAGGAATGTGAGTGATTCGTAAAGCCAGAGAAAGTAACAGAAGTGATTTGAGGTTGACTAATGACTCAGTTATAAAAAATTTTAAGAGCTAAAAGCATGTAGTTTGGCAAAGATCTAACTATGCTGGGAACCGCTTTTCCTGTATAAATATCCAGACATTTAACCACAAAAGCTGCAGTGGAATTTAATGGAATAAATGAGATTTTTTTAATAGATTTACTGAGATGTATTTAAGGGAAGATCATGAAAAAGTCATGCTTGTGTAATGAATCAGGCCTGTAACGTAGGACCACAGGACCCTGGTCTGTATGTCCTTATAGTCTGGCTTCTAGTCCAGTCTCTTGCTTTGGGTAAAGCCATCTTGTATGATTTTTGTTGAGAAGTCTGTCAGGCTGTATTTTTAAATCCAAGAGGGTTGGTTGGTTGCTGACCACTGTGGTCATTTCCAGAAGACTGTTCCAAAATCTCATCTCTCTGTAGTTGTGAATGCTCATACCTGTAATTCAGATGGTTTATCTTAATTAGTAGCTATGTCCTGATTAAAGCAGTATGCCCCCCTTTCTGCATTCATTTGCTAAAACTAAATAATTCTAGTTCACTTTGTTCATGCTGTAGCAGACTTCAGTTCACTTACAGGCTTATTGCAATGTCTCTGCACCTTGAATACTGGTCATCAGTTTTGAACAAAATAGTTCATGTAGGACAATGAGTGACTTGTACACTAGTGCTTTTATTTTGGTTTTGATGCTGAGGAAATACCTCAGCTGGTACATGAGGATTTTTTTTCATGATAATATACATTACTCATAGTAACCTGATGAGACTGCTCGGGAACAGAGGAAATATGAGGTCCCTCACACGAAGGAATTACATTGATCTTTTAATGTCTTGCATGGTCTTCTACTATTTACTGCTACATTTCATCCTTATTTTTAACTGCGGCCATGAAGGTGTCTTGATTTTTCTATGTCATGTTCTAGTCTTCCACAGAGTAGATGCTGTTAACTTTTTCTCTCCAGAAAATGTAGTCTAAACCCCATAATTTTTAATGGTAAAGTTTGAAATAAAAACATTAAACACAAGTCTGAGTCCTAATGACACTCTGTGGCTGTGTTTGTCCTCCTAAACCTGTTCATCTCAGAGTTCATAACGTCATCCCAGTCTTCTGAAGTATTACCAAAAATTTACAGTACTTAAAAGCTGCAATCTTAAATAATCTATTCTCTCATATAGGAAATTTCCCCTGAAAGCATAATGAAATTACACTGTCTGTGTTTAGATTATTTTTGTCTGTTTAATGTTGAGATCCCAGTATTTTTATTCTCCTTAATTGTAAAGGAAGTTATGGTAGTTCACATTTGCTTTTCTAGTGGTGTACTTATGAAAAAAGTATTTTTCCTTCTGCTTATAGAATTATCAAGCCAGTGTTGATGATTTGAACAGAGTACTTCTAATAGATCCAAACATTCTTGAAGCAAAAAAGGAACTAGAGGAGGTAACCCAGCTGCTTAATGGTGACAGCAGTCCTGCAGCTGGCAGTCAAGAAAAGCAAAGGAAGAAAATAACCATACAAGAGGTATGTGTGATCATTTTTAAAAGTGGGCAGTACAGAAGCCGCACATTTGAACAGATTATACTGAATCTTTTGGTTTGCACTCCTTAGCTCTAGCTTTTTTGGGTGTTGGGATTGTATTTTTCATGTTATCTTGAGGGCATGTTGGAGGATTCTTGCGTATGTATTGAGTGTCCATTATATTCCATAGTAAAGCTTGGACTGCTTTGAAGTGTGTTCAGAACCATAGCAGGAATAGAGAAAGTCCATTTAGAGGCCACAAAACTTGAGGGTGTGCTCCGTGTAAACAAAAACTGCTTAGACTTACAATACCTGTTTTACAGAATGTGACTGTCAAACAGCAGTTGTGCTCTTAAATTCTGTGCTACTCAGGAAGCCTCTGGGGCTGTGCCGGCAGAGGTTTGTTGTCAGCAGGCATGCTCACTGTTCTGGTACTAGCAGTAAAGTTTCTGAAGAATGAAGTTCCACCTTGAAGAGCAAAAGTATGGGTATAACACCTGTAGGATCTTGTAAAAGAAATACATGATGCAATGTTCTGTACTGGATCAAAATGTTCTGGATAGAATCAGGCAACAAAAGGATTTTCTCAGTCATCTGATATTTTTGGATTGTAGCTTTGCTAGTCCTTTAAGAATGTTTGGGGTTTGGGTTTTTTCCCATTTAATTTTGAAACAGTTAAAATACATAGTTCCCAGTCCGTATGGGGATGCTGTAATTTGATAACATAATTTCAAAATGCTGGTGTAATGGAAACCTCAGTTATTAATACAGAGAAAAAGTGTTTTACTGAAACACTTCACATTGTCAGGAGTTCATGGGATTTTATGTAACTGGTGTAAGCCGGGTGTAGTGTTAGTTAAGCACTCAGTTGTGACAAGCAGAGGGTCCTGGAAAGCATTCACAGGAGTGACCACTTTGTTCAGGGACCAAACTACATTACTGGCAATGGCAATTTTTCCAGGGGTGGGGCAGAATCATTCATGTTTGCTGCTATAATTACAGCTGCCCTCTTAGAGAGCCTTCCCTGGCTCATCTGCTGTAGTATAAGGTAGGTCCATGAAAACAGGCTGCAAAGTAAAGAAAGTCAGAAACTGGGATTGAAAACTTTCTAAACTTTCTAAAACACGTGGCCTCCTTTGACCCTGTTTAATGAGTTTTAGTCAGTTTATACAAATTCCATGACTCTTGGTAACTTGAAATAGATTTTAGAAAATGTAGTTGGACCCATGGTTAATTTTCTAGTGACTGATTCATGAAACTCAGTGCAGGCTGCACACTTGGGAGAAACGGGTATTCAGGCAGGCAGACCATGCTGAGCTTTTCTGTTCCACAGTGAGGCTCCACCAGCAACCTGATGTAGCTACCATATATAGCTGTGCTGTTCTGAAGCCACAGCAGTGAGATGGAACACTGGTGTCTGATAAATTCTTTCACTTGTCTTCAGCAACTGCACATTTAATTTGTGTATAGAGTCCTCCTTAGAGTTCTCCTAGTGGTCTGCAGTTGTCTTGCTACGGTGGAGTGCCAAGTAGTGAAAGGAAATGTTTACATTTTAATGCACACTTCTGACTGCAAACCTGTAAAGATGAATTAGAGAGGTACTATTCTGGGGGGAAGTAGAACATAAAAGAATATAAGTGCCTTTCTTCTATGAAGAGTAAAATGCTAACCTTAATTTGATGACATTATTGATGGATTATATGCATATAGTTTATGAAGCTTCAGGTTGTCTGTATGTCTATGTTAAAATGATTTGTTGCCATTTTGTTTGTGAAGGTGACTGGATCTGATGAAGAGGAAGAGAGACCGTTTGCTACATCAGATGTGACTGATGGCATTACTTCAAAGGAAGCAGTTGAGGAGAGTGTGTCACTGAAGACCTCTAAGAAACTGCCGATTTCTGAACCAACTAACGCTTACGACTTTGGTCAGATTATAAATGCAGTGAATAGCAATAATGATAAAGCTGCTTGTGCAGATCTGTTAACAATTACTGATCCCAAAAAATTGCCAGTGCTGCTAAGTAACAAACTCGAAGGAGAAATCTTTCTGTTTTTCATCCAGTCATTGGAATATTATGTAGTTGGAAAAGATCCTGGTCTTGTATATCAGCACCTTTTCTACTTGAGCAAAGCAGAAAGATTTAAGGTAAGAACCTAGACTGAATGTGTGCTTCAGTTGCACTAAAACCTAAAGGAAATTTTCATATCTTAAAAGGAAACAGTATTCGGATTTTGGCTCTGTCAGATACAATGATTTTCAATCAACTTGTGCTAATTATAAAATGATCTGCTTTTTCAGGTGGTGCTGGCCCTTCTTAGCAAAAATGAGAAGGAACAGGTTCAACAACTGTTCAGTTTACTTCCAGAAAACCAGAATAATCTGTACTCTTCAGAAGACCTTGAGAGCCTTAAGAAGGTTTATGAACTTTAAGAACTTAAGATTTATTGGTTGCATGCACATAGTTGATATTTAGAAGATGATGTTGGAACTCTGAAGACTTTCCTGGGTTGCAGTGGGTCTTTACCCAGGCTGTTTGAATTCTGTTTTGTTTTGACAGCATATGCACATTTAAAATTTGCTGCTCTTTATTTTTTCTTGTACTTATATACATTTTTAATCTCCAGAATTTAATGCATATCATTGTGTTCAGTAGCAGAGTTTATGTAATTTAGCATACTGATTTTATTTAGACTGGTTTAATTATATACATGAAAATACATTTTACATTAGGTATATAATGTGAAATATCTTGGTGGTACGATAGAGAGCACTGTTAGTCATCACTTCTTGTATCATTTTGTGACTTGTATGTTCCTGTGATAAAGAAGTGTCTTCAAACTAAACGGGTCAGTTAGCAATAGCTTTGCTAACATGAGTTTACAACAAGCATTAACAGTTTGCAGATACATTACTAAGGCAGCTTGTTTCTTCTTTGTCCCTGGTCTACACAAAATGGATTTAAATATTTATTTCTGTAATACAGGTAAGCAGCAAAGGTGCATGAATAATAATGTGAGCTTGTCATGGAACACTTCACATCACAATAATTCATTATTAAATAATTATTAAATGGGTACAGGTTTTGGCAAGCGAGTAGTTTTCAGTGCACAGAGAATTCTGCCTTTTCTCTGTGTGTGGAAGGACCACCGGTTCATGTGGCCTTTGAGGTGGCTGCACTTAGCAATAAAAATACTTAACTCTGAGTTCCTTAATCAGATTATTTCAGACCCTATTCAGAGCTATTTCTGTTTACAGACATTGATAAAGTCAAAAGTAAAATCATTGTGAGGACCCTTTTTTTGTTTCAGGCAGTACTTTCATGTTTCATATTGGATTCTGACAAAGCTCCTTTTTTAAAGATAAAGCTTTTAAAATACCCCAATGCCTTCTTTGCACGTGTGATACCAACGTCAAACTCACTGGCACTGCAGAGGCAGCAGCAAGAATGTTGTTCTAATGAAAATATCTCTCAGGTGTAGATAAACTAAAAAAAATAAAGGGTTTTTTCTTGAAAAGTGTAATTCTGGATTCTCTTTCCTGGTTCTACACTCTTAAGGCTCGTCATGCTGACGTGTGGAGTACGGCAGGAGTAGAGTGCCAAGGACAAGGCTTTTAATTCCTAAAACAACTTAGGTTTTTTCTTTTCAAATGCCCTCTGTTTATGAGGTTATCATGTTCAGGAGGGATCTGTCACTCACCTGTGTGACCTGTTGTACTTAACCAGCAAAGGGCCACTTTCAGTCCTGGTGGAAGGTACCTTCACTAATTTCTGTTTTAGTGACTGCAATCTGCAGTTTAGAACATTCGTGTGTGCAGCTTACTGACATGGTTTAGAAAACTTAATCCATTTTCATTTAGTAGAATTCAGAGCGGGTTTAATAACAGTAAGTACTAAGTTGGAGGACTGTATTAATAATGCATGGATTAGGAAAAAGTTACTTTGCCTAAAAGAAAGCATAAACCCCAGCTATGTAGTTCTAATATAGTTTTAGTTGCTTGGAAACTGTAGTTGAGTGAGAGCCAGTGGCAAAAGCCACCACATCAGAAAAGCTCATGATGAAATTAAGTATTTTTTCATGCCACCCAACCCCCAAGTATTAAAAACTCTTCAGATACCTTGTGAGAAGCAGCCCTGATTGTTGAAGTTGGTATCACATATGTATAGTTCATTTTGATGCTGAAGACAAACATCAGAATAATTGTAGCAGTAAATCACAATAAAGAATTTAGCAAATCTAGGAGACAGACATTATTAGAAATACAGAAGATTTTTAAATAGAGTGTTCTTGATAAATCTGTTACCCATGAAGAAAAAGAAATGTGTTGTCATAGATGGGTGCACAGTATCACAGGAAAGCTTTGGTCAGTCCCTAGCAATTAAACTAGAAACCTAAAAGTGATTCAGGGAAAAGTAGTCCAGGAAGATACATTTTCCTGGCATACCTTCCACTTGAATGTCAGCTGAACCAGGGGTTAACTGGGTTTGAGGTGGAAATGATGGAGATGAGCAGATCAGGAAGCTAAAGTTACCCCTTGGTAAGAAGTCCTAAATGAAGAACTGTGGCAGTGCCGGTAGGAGGGAGCTGCTGCCAGCTGCAGGCAGGGCTCTGTACCCACATGTCTGGGAAGTGGTCAGCAGGAGATTAACAGAAATCCCGATTCAAAAGCCCAGCACTCTGCTGTGAAGTCACCGTCTCCTACAGCAAAGAGCTGGTCAGGAGCGTGTCTGTCTTCAGGAACAACAGGGCAGGGTTTCCTGGAGAGCTTAAACTTGGCCCTAACAAAACAAATAGGTTTTCATTTTCTGTGCGTGATTAAGCCTGATCTCAGTCTTGAGGCAGGTCATGAGCTTTGGCTGGTTGAGTATTTAGACAACCTCCAACCTACCCCAACCACTCTATGGTACATATCCCCTTTCCTAGAGGTTGACACTGATCTCAACCACCATTACAGTATGTTCCCAGCCTTTGTTGCATACCAGGAGCTGCTTTTGAAGATCTTCTTTAAGCTCATTCCAGTCCATGATCCCAAAGGGAGAAGACACATTCATGAAGTCATGAGGCTGGGCATCAGCTGCAGCTTTGAGAGATGTCTGAATTTCCTCCAGCACCTTATTCCTCACCTCACTCCAAAGTGAACCTCTGACATTGAAGACCTTTAACAGCCACTGACTGACGCAGTAACTGTGAGTGCCCTGCACTATGAGTAGTAGACCCTTAAAGTTGTAGCTGTGCTAAACCTTTGCTACATCTGTTCTTAACATATCAGGTCAGCTACATTACCTGCAAGCCTTTTTTGTCTGATGTTCCTCATACCTGTCTCAACCAGCAACTTTTGGTCTCAGCTTCCAAAGTTAAAGAAATACATAAACTACAAGGGAACAAAGAAACTGAAATGTTTCTTAATAGCAGAAAGACTAAGTCAAATATGTGTTTCTTAACCGCATTAGCAACTCTCACATGTAAGAGAAATGGCTCAGTTTGCGGGGTGAGCTGTTTGTAACACCACCAGCGGGCCAGCTGTGGTTGCAGTCATTTTGATGATGGTCCATCCTCATTCAGGTTTCATTGAGATTGGCTGCTTAGTTCACACTGGGACTGGGAGGGCTGGACTGACAAGCAGAAGGATTCCTAGAGACACGAAATGAACTTATAAGAAAAGTCAACTCAAACATCTTGTTCGGGCCTGTACTGAGCAAGCTGAGGCCACCAGGCTTCAAAGCCTGCCCCTTCTGCAGGGCAGTGTTTGACTGCTGCAAATCATTCTGCGTGTGCAGGGATTGAAAAGGAAAACTGTCAGATGTTGATGTCCTAGGACCACTGACTTGGCAGGTGAGGGCTGCCTAAAAGTGGCCCTCCTGGGGAAACCTCATCAGGGCCAGACGCAGGAACCTCTGCAGCCCTGAACAGCTGACGCTGTTTTGAAGCACTCCATTTGCACATGGATACAAACCCTGTTTTTAACGCCAGTGGAGGCAGCGAGTTTGTGTAACTACTGGTGTCCAGGGAACAGAGCCTGCCGGGAACCAGGGCTTCACTGCTGTTGCTTCCATCCCTTCAAAGTGTTTTTGAAATCCACAGGGAAGCGGCTCCAGGTGGAACCGCTGCTGGCACCCAGAGCTGCTGCAGCGCATGAGCATCATCACGGCACGGCTGTGTCACTGCCCACAAAACTGATTGACTGCAGCGCCCTCGCCACCGCCCCCTTCCGCTCTCCCCGCTCAGCAGGGCAGGCAGCAGAGACCTGTGAGAGCCCAGTCGCTGGCAAACCACACACTTGCTCTGACGCCTTTTTCCACACACCAGAACCCGCTCTGCTTTATGTAACACAGCCGCAGCTGCAGAGCTGCTCCCCGCGGCTGCCAGGCCTTTCATGGGCAAACTGAAGTGTTTGCACTTGATCATTACAATAAACAAAACCAAATATCCGTGAACAGCAGGGAACCAGACTCCTTCCCCCCTTGTCAATGGAGGTGTGTGACCTGAGGCCAGCCGCAGCTACCCGAGGACAGGGGGAGGTACCTCGGGGCAGGTTGAACCTCAGTGCCTGGCTGAAGGAGCATTAAACAGCACTTCTCCAGCCAGGTCTGCTCTCTGGCTCAGTGGGGCTCTGCCCATGCAGCACTGTTTTCCTACCCACCTCCCAGTGCAAGGCACATCCTCCAGCTGGCGCAGTGCCGGGCCCCGGTGTCAGTTCCTTGCAGCCCAGTGCTATTTCCCAGTTGCTGCTTGCTAAATAAATAAATTGTAAACAAACTCAGCAACATGAGAGTCTTTGTGCTAGGAAGCAAGAGGGGTTATAGGGGGATCAAGTCCTTGGCCCAGAGCAGTGGGTTCAGAAACGACTTGAGCACACAGCCTGTGAGGAAAGGGTAGCTTGAGCCACATAAACCCCACCATGCTGATGGTCTGCTGCTGTCTCAGGCTGTTGGGGATTTTAATTTCCTTGCTGTGGCAAGCAGTAACAATCCTTTTGTCAAGCACGCTCCGCAGGATCTGGTGAAGGGAGAGCTGTGCCTGTCAGCAATATGGCTTTGCCCAACAGGATGACTGCTGCTGGTAGCTGGTGTGCAGGCAGGTGTTGAAGCCTGGCCCATGAGCGAGGTGTGACAGCAACTCCATGGTTGTGGTTGAGCTTCCGGCTGCTGCGAAGAGGCAGGATTCTGTGCCAGGAGGATACCTGTTCCCTCTGCTGCCTCACCCAAACCCAGCACATCTCAAGGGAAGCAGAGTGCAGCAGCTTCATCGCTTGTCGGTATGAGGCCAAAGGTTGGCAACGGAATGCTCTGACCCTCCTGTGCTCCCAGGCACTGCACCTCCCCACGGTTCCCACACAGCACACAGTTGGAACATCACTGATGGGGCAGCAGTGCTGGCAGGAGCTTCACACACATCTGTCTGTGACCGAGGAGCAGCAGGACAGACTTCCTTGGCCATACAGTCCCACTCACTTTGGGCCTCCCCTGGGTCACTGAAGTAGCAGCTCCATGTTAGGGCTAACACCAGAGCAGTGCTAAGCCCTAGCCCCATGCCCAGCATCCATCAGCACTGGATGAACACTCCCTGCACTCTGCACGTGGGCACCTCCTGCCTCACTTCCTCTTCCTTGAAGCCCACCGTGCAATGGCGGCTGGG
>JBAFWW010041974.1:12640-30933 GCA_036873685.1 Agapornis canus
GGGAGGGGGGGAGGGAGGGAAAGAAAGAGAAGGGGAGGGAGGGAAGGAAAGAGAAAGGGAGGGAGGGAAGGAAAGAGAAAGGGAGGGAGGAAGGAAGGAGAAGAAACAAGCATTTTATTTTCTTCATGCCTGGGTAAGCAATTTGGCCATGAAACTGAAGTCATCCATCATCCATATTACCAACACCACCAGCACTCAGGGCAGCTGTTCTTCAGGTCAGTTATTTGAGAATCTCTAAAGAAAAAGGCAGCTTGGGTGAAGAAGTGACCCAATTAATTCTGCTGTTAACAGGTACTCTGATTCTAGAACATGTCAGGATTGTAGCAGTCTGATCTTTTTGTTCCCACTAGTACCAATTTCAGTGCTGGAAGGAGCAAAGTGGGTGGTGTACTTGATCATCCGCTTCATACAAAACTGATCTTCAAGGCTGTCACTGGTGATACATAGCCATTCTCTTCTGAAAACCAACGTGCAAGGATTGTCCCCAGTTCCTATATCATTGTTATCATATCACTGTTAACATAAAAGTGACAGAGCAGGCCTGTGTATTAAAAGCTATCATCACCTGCAAACGTAACAAACTTTAATAACTCCAGAGATATGGGCTTTGAGACTACTAAGCAGCTTGTGAATTTACAGAAAAGGTCAGAAAGTTTTTATTGCAAATATGAAATCTATTTGCCTAAAATAACTGACAATTATTAAATGTAAGAGCTCTGTACATATGAAACTCCCATTGACAGGTTCCTGTATGAAGAAAAAGAAACCCAATCATTGTGCTTGCAGAGATCAACCTGTTATTCTATTCAGGCTTGACTTCTTTTTCATCTGCTACAAGCCATCAAAGGTAATACAAATATATATTTTTAAAAATCTAGAGAAATTAAAACACGGAGCAAATGATGAATTTATGCCTGTTTGTTAAAGAGACAAGCAAGCACTTACTGTTCAGTAAATTATTCAATAACTATGCAGATGTTTTAGATGCATGGACAGGTAAAATTTCAGTTCTCTAATTCATGATAGAAATAAGTACTGCTTCTTTCTTCACTTGTTTTGTACCTCCTAGCTAATAACTATATTCACTTTTTTCATTATGTTCTTTGAAGATTAAAGACATGTCTGACTTTGTACTGGTTCTGCCTGGACAGCTGACAGCCTATTAAAGTAAAGTAGCACAAGCCATACATTTTAAGGTCCTGATTTCCAAAGCACACCAAAATGACTTACTACACATGTACAAAAGTACTCCTGAGACACTTTGAAATCATACATTTGAACTTCTTTGAGAAACAGATGGGCTTCTGCAGCAAACTGGTTAGGCAGCAATTAAAATATCCTCATGGTTAGGAACCTTACAGAAGTGTGAGGTATGTCCGTCATTAACACTATTACTATAAAAATTCATGTTAAAAGCTTTGAACTATAGCCTTTTCCCATCCTGCAGCCCAAGAACACTAAGAAACATATCCCTAGCATGAGCTAGATACTGCTGATGAACTGGTTTCTGGTTTTAAGTGATAATTAAAACCCCCCCACCCATGATCTTGATGCACAACGCATCCTGGATTTCCCTTCTGCCTCTGTAGAGACACTGGAGGAGGAAACATAAATATTATACTGTTCCTTTATAGCAATTTTCAAGTTTGCTTTGTTTTGATGCTCTTTTCTTATAAGCTTGCTGTAGCAATACATACAAAATGTATGTATGAGTGTACACACAAAGCTACACTGTTGGATTCATTTGCGGTTTGACCCTGCCTGATTCCCCCTCTAATTCTGGTCAAAGAATAAAAAGGAAGGCTTTAAATTTCAGAGAGATCTCTCATAAATATATTTTGGCAACATTTTCCTGGAAGCACAGCTGAAGTTTTAAGGTGGATGTTGGGAAGGACCCTCAACACACAAATGCAATGTAAAGAACTACAATAGCATGTAATATACTTCTGGTTGTGGACATGACAAAATTGATTTACATAAAACAGATTTTGAACCACAAAAGTAATCTGTCATGCAGCTAAGAAAATGCATAAGCATCTGGTCTTCCCTCCCTGCTGCAAAGCTTCCCAGTTATCTTATTCCTTTTGTAATGGTACAAGGACACAGTTCAGTCAAACTGCTCTGAAACATCCTCAGTCATTAACCTAGATCATTCTCAGCTGGACTTCACTCTAAGCTGTACGTCTGCTCCTGATTTCACTTAGCTTTGAAAGGAAAGCACATTATCACGTTCACCCCTTCGTGATTATCCTTGTCAACAAGATCAGAGGTTGCAAGGCTGACAATATACAATTATCTTACATAAGGGGAGGCTGAGGGAAAGTAAATGGAGCATCTAGTATTTGCATTTATGTTTTACCTGCTCTCAAGCAGATATGAAAAACACCCATACACTGGGTTTTCTGGCAATAAAACACTCCCCTTGAGAGTGTCATAAAACATTTGTGTCTTTTTGTGTACACTGAAAAAGTCTTACTTTACAGAGTAGACTTAAGCTGATAAGGCTATTCGCCGATGTTGAGCCGACTTCTAAGATATCTCAGTAAAGTGTTTTGCTCTTAGAACATTTATCCCACTTCTAAAGAGAAGTGAATGAGTGATTTTCAGCATGAACAACATCATTTGGAAATCACGCTGTGGACTACTGAATAGAAAATAAAATCAAGCGCCCTGTTATGTGCTTCCAAACTATAGTGGCTGTTGTCCATTAGCACAGGTATATTGTAAGACTTTCTGGCTATAACACTTAGAACACGCTGGCTAGGATATGAAATTCAATGCAGTTCTAATTTGCATTCAGTTCATAACAAACAATTTAGTTCTTTGGTTTCCTTGTGTGAGCTTTCCCCCAGCCCCCCAATAAAATTATTATTTCATTTCTGAAACAGGAGGGTTTAATCCACATGCTTTTGTGGGTGAATAGCATATATATTTGGCAAGACTACAACAGCAAACATTCACTGAATCTATGTTGTGTCTTTTCAGATAAGTAGAGCTCCTCAGGATTTAGAAGGAACATATTCCAGACTATGTTAAAACGTAATTTCAGGTTACATCCTCCTATGAGTGCACAGTCAGCTGGCTAGAATCTGGAATTCAGAGGTCTGTGTATCAAACTGAGCTGAAGTGAGTCTTCTACTTCTTGAAAGTGAATTTAATAATTACAAAAAGGTATTAGACACAGAACAAGTTTTCCTATTATCTGGTGTTCCCCTTAGTGCTGCTCCATAATTACATACCCCCAAATTCTAGCCTCATACACTGTAGGGATGGATGTCATTGGGCAGCATATTGATAAATTAAGAGTATACATATGCACATAGTCCACATATTTTAAGAACAAAACAATAACCAAAGTACATACAATTTTGGAAGGTAAAACCATCAACAACAACAAAACCAAACCTACAAAACAACACAAAAGCTGGTAAGTCAATAAGACAAGTCGTATCAAACCATTATGAAATTACACATTACTTAATAACACATTAGTTTCCATTTGAATATAGTAGTCATTGCTGTTACAATTGCATTCTGTGTTACAAAATATACTCGCAAATACTCCAATTTGAGTTCTCCTTTCTTTTACAGTATCTTTAACTTTTATTCAGATAAGAACCAACTGATTTCACTACAAATGCCATGTTTTCACTCCTGCTCCATTTCCCTGTTTTTCAGTAATCAAGTGTCAAATCAAGTGCTTAGTCAAAGCATCACATCAGGTACTGGAAATTTCTATTATTTTTCTAGGACTTCCATCAAAATCTTCTCCAAAGCAACTTTATTTCAGGTCAGGCAACTCTCTCCCACAAACACAATTTGCTTGTTTTATTTCTATGCATCAAGCTGAACATTTGGCAGCATAGAAACAGATTTTCAAATAAGCTTATCTGAGAAACTCCATCTAATTCATTTAGATCATCACTGCACTACATCACCTCAGCTCCCTTTGCAAGAGTTCACTGCAATTATTTCAGTCCATGAAAACTGAATAGCATTGGGTCAGGAACAGGTCACCACTAAAGTACACTGAAAACACCCACAGTCATATAACAGTTCCTCATTGTGACTTCTTGCACTAGAAGTCACATTTGATCAAACTTACTGAGCTGATACTGCAGGCCCCAGCTCAGCCACTGTAGGCATCTCCTTTTCTGCTCTTAGAAGCCACAATGACAGAATATCTCGCGTAACTCAAAATACTACTTCAAAGCTGAGTTAAAACATGCCTACCTGAAGGCTTCTGCTCAGTCACATCCCCACATGTAGCAAGCAACAAACACTATTTCTTCCCCAGTGCCACTAGTCCCTCACATCAGGCTCCTTTTAACAATACCACCATCTTGGGATCTTCAGAAGACTCCAAATGGAAAAGTAAAATACCATCCTACCTCAAGGCCTCCATCATAGATGAGCTACATCTACTTTTTTCATCTTCCCTGCACTTTAGATAGAGCCTGCTCCAACCCCAGACTATAAAATCCCTTATCTCATTACCTCCTTCCTCTTCGGCAACGTTCTTTCTGCCTCGCTGTCCTGTGGCAGAAAACCCATCCCAAGAGCTCCATATTTGTATTCATATTTAGTGAAACACTACTGAAACCTTCTATTCCCTGGCAAGCAAGTATAGGTAAATAGAAACCAAAATTGCAGTTCAAGGTGGTTTATGATCATTAAATAGACTGTGCATAGGATTGGCAGCTTTGCTTTTCTAAGACAGATGCATTTGGAATAAGTTCATGTACCACAGTACATTACTCAATGCAGTTATATTCAATAAAATTGTTGTTTCATAAAGAAAATAAATCACAAACAAAAAACTTCTTTGGCACTATTTCCTATAAAATTAGCTGGATGGACACAAGTTCCATTACCAATTTTTATGTCTTCATACACCGTATCCCATCAGCAGCAATCACATAGCATCAATGCCAAGTCCCTACATCTCTGAATGTCATCCCAGTAATCCTTTTGCTGAAACATCACCTTACATCCATACCCCCATCATTATACCCACCTGTAGGTGGGCAATCACTCTGAAGCCAGGCAGCTCACCTGCATCCCTCATCACACCTCAGCAATCAGGAGGAAACCCAACCTCATCAATGTTACTGTTCATCACTAATCTCCCTTTACTTCTGTTCCATCTTTGGTATGTCCAACTTGCTATTGCCACATTCTAGGATTTTTTAATTAAACAATTAAACAAGATTTTTTTCTTTAATGTAAGTGTACCTTGGGGGTATCTGATAAAATATTCCCATGCATTCAATATACATATAGTATTCTTGCACATTCATTACATATTTTTACGCATGACAATACATAATTCATTTTCAATCTCAGCTTTTTGTTCAGGGTTGTATTCATCTATTTAAAAGTAAGCCTTTTACAACAATTAATTCACTATGTATTAACTTGTGGTTTTATTAAATGCACATGTAGGTTTACATGGGATAAAAGGACAGGAAAATTGTCATTACATAAGTACACTGCATTCATGATAAGAATCTTTGTTTCCATAAAATTGCAATGAGAAAATGTTTCTTTTATTTCCTATTCCATCTCTGATTCATTAATGCAAGGGTCAAAGGGGATCAATAAAATTAAAAACAAATGTTTCCATAAACATTTTGCTAGGAAGGGATTGCTCTCGTGCTGCATCTTTTTTGGGGAGGAAGTTGGGAAACAGAAGAGGGAGGCAATGAGAGAGCCCATGACTGGCTCTTTTAGTGTTTCTTTGACTCTGGTTTCTTTCTATGCAAGTCTGAAGGTCCTCCAGGTCTTCCTTTTAGTGGAAGTGTCACCCTTTGCTTACAGTACTGAAAATCAAATAAGCAGAAGCTGCATTTTTCAAACGGGACGCAGCCATGTGAAATGCCTGTTAAAGAGTTACATTACATTACTATTCTTTTACAAATAAGCACAAAAGACAACTGAAGAAATAAGCAAATGGACATCAGAAAATAAAATCAGGAGTTAAAGTCTGTCTTTTCATGTAATTTAATCTCAGCTCTTACTCTGCTTTTCTTTGGAAGAGAAATTCATCGGCACATGAAAATTCAAGATAGCTAGAATGATGTTAAAGGAATAAATCATCATTTCTTAGATAAAAGAATGCAATTACATAGGTTATACCACAAGAAATGAGCAGTCCATTTCATTACAAAACATGCCTTTTTATAATATATATTTTTTTAATTTGCTAATTAGGAATGAAGTATTTAAACTTCAACAGCTACTCAGGTATTCTTTAGGTAATATTGGAGCATACCTTTTCCAAATATTAGGTTCCTTTTCACTGCCACCTTTAAACACTTTCCATAAGCAGGCCCAGTGATAAGCAGTAAGTCAATGATAAATTTGTTTCACTTTGGCAAATAAGTGGAGAAGAAAGGTTTGGCTGGGGAATTCCTAAATCCCATCTATTGCTTTTCTACTCTGACACTAAACTGGGGTCACACAATTATCTAGCTACTTAACGTCCAGTTCTATACTTTAAATATGTTATTTCTTATCAGACTGAGTCCTCATGCTCAAATTTGCTCCGAAGAAGCAGAAATTGCATTTAGAAAATAGGATTTCCTTTCCTTGCTTTCTGTTCTTGGCACTTGCTATCTTCATTCAATGTGGAACATCATTTTGACACAATGCAATTGGTAATACTGTAAAATCAAATGCAATAAAAGATACCCAGCATACACATATATGAGGAAAAAGTCTGTATTTACAAAAATACTGTTCAATTTTCATTGCTTACAGTTCAATTTCAACCTATTCACTCAACTTCAGTAATCTGTCCCAGATCCCAGCTCCACAGGTCACTCCTTACTTCTGAGCATCACACAAGCACATCATTTTCTTGCTTACCATGTTCAAGGAGCATTTTAGCATAAAATCTACTACTCTGGCTGCAGAAGAAGGTTTCCGTTTTACCAGTAAGATTCTGTGTCAGTGTAGTGTACTAGCAAGGCTTGCAGGGACAAAATGCCCCGCAGAGCATAGCAAGCCTTCTGACATGGCCAGATTGCTTTGAAAATGTACATAAGGCATCCAAGAAACATTCTTCAGAGGAAAGATCTGTTCTTTTAAAAAGCAACATAATCTGTAAGGAAAATAGTATATGCAGAAAAGCATAGGCCATTTTCTATGCCTCAATCCATCAAAGCCTTTTGGGGGAGTTAGGAGTTGGACTACATTGATGTAGATGGCAATGCCTGGATACATTTCCTTTTTTGGTCTTCTTTTCTTGTAAAATACCTGAAGAGAGATGATTTATAGTTACACCTCTGTAATGTCAGCTCTGTCTGTTTGTACCATTTGCTTGTAATAGAAGTTAGCAGCCACGGTACTACTAGAACTATTTTGGGAAACCATTGTGGTAACATGCAAAATCTCCTTCATTGTTCTAATGTCTACTCATTTATTGACTCAGAGCCAACATCTGAACGCTCAAGTATATAAAATAATAAAGCAACATTTCAGGAAAAGAAAACCAAACAAATACGGGTTTTTGCTTCTTTCTTTCTGAATTTTAGCAAGTTTTTTATTCCTGAGGAGATAGAACAGGTTTATGCATGAGAGATCTATGTAATTTGACAAAAAAAAATCAGAAATCTCATCAGTTGACTATAATCTTTGTACTTCAATAAACAAAATAGCACCATGTAATTCAGCTGAAGAGATGGGACAAGATGGATTTAGGAGTGTAAGTAAAGAGACTGGAAGAGGAGCCCAAAAGTGAAATGGTATCACAGTTCCAGAGAATACAATTAGAAGGCAACAATTTGAAAAGGAAAAGAATCACAGCTTTGTGTGTTGGAAAACACTGTAATTAAATCAAATAATGTCTCTGATGTTGTTTTTGTACTCTAGAAAGAAGTTTCCAGCAACCAGCCAGCAGAGTGGGAACAAATTTATCACATAATGAATTTTGTTATGTTGTAAAGAATAGAGGAAACCGAACAGTGATTGAGCACCAACCTAATGTAGCGTATTTGTCAGTCTGCATGAATTACAAAGCTAGAGGGATGCTGCATAGTATTTGCTGTCTGTGGTTTGACTCATGGTGTTGTTGACTGTCTTAGAACTACTAATGATAACGTCTGTTGAACTTCTGAATCTGGAAGAGCTAGTTAGGGTATCTGCAGCTGGGAGCAAAGTAAATCACTGGAAGGTTCAGTATGGTCAGCATAACCTTGGACCGCTAAGACTGAATACTTCTATCTGCATAACATAACATCAACAATCTTAACATCATTTATGTATACAGCTAGGCTTTTATTTTCGTAGCTAAAGTCAGTGCTCTCAGTGTCACTGGTGATAATGCATTACCAGTTTATATCTATGGGAATGGGAGAAAAAATACATAGACTTAATAGGAAATAGTGCAGTAATCCCCATAGATCAGTTAAGATAACTGTATTTCAGCAGGGCATAAATTGCCACAGGCTTCTTTTGTATTGAGAAAACTCTGAGACTTAGAAGCAAATGCAGATATGTGTTTCCCTTTTCCTGGAGTTCATCAACATTGTATAATTGTTGATTCAAGCAGTGAAGGGGAAGGAGACATATGTGGCTCATAGGGAGTTCAGAATGACTGAAAGACACCAAATATCTTAAGTAATACTGCCCAAATGGTGTGATAATGGTTGTTAGGTGTTACTCCATTGGTTGTGCACAAAAATTGAAGGGGAAAAAGATAATCGAGGACTATAGTCTCATATGGGCAGAGATTTGGTGGGGTTATTGTATTTGCTATTCATTTTATTAAAATAAAAAGTGAAAAATCTATCTGCACCCCAAGGCATTATTTCACATCAACAATAAAATGTTTACTTCTTGTATCTCCTCAGCAATATATAAACATATGTTTATATGGAGTATATTATGATACATATATTCACTTCATCAACCCTAATAACAACAGCATCAGAAAAACTTTATGGCAGGGGAAGAAGGCTGTAACTCAAAGTTCCCCAACATCGCTTTTCATTATGGAAGAGGGGGAGCCTGACATTATCACACTGCAGCACTGGGGCCTTTCAGTCCTGACCGCAGGTTAAGGCCACGTTGGGTTACGCACTCTGAGGCTTATTGCTCCAACACATTTATCAAAGGAAACCACATCAGCTTGGAGAAAGATGGCAAAAGCCCAAGGATGCAACAGATGATGTATAGCCCAAAACGCCCAGCAGCTGCTTGGAAATCAACATAGGGGAAGCAGGGAAGGAGAGCAGCAGTGGCTGGAGGGTGCCTGTGCAGTGGTGCACTGGTCCCAGCACCATATTCAGGAGGGGTGTTGGGTGTGAGGGCAGCCATGCAGCCTGATCACACTCAAGCAATATTCTCCCCTAGAATTTTATGCCCCTCAGACATTCTCTCCATCTTCATGACAAATCCTCCTATTCTGTACACACCCATGTGAAGGAAGGAGCTAATCATGCCTGCGCTGGGATGCAGCTGAGCAGAGTGCAGCCCATGTGGGACAGGGAAGGAAAAAGGGTTGCCATGGAAACCCATCACTCTGCTGCTAGTCTCTGTCTAAGCTTTGATACCACATTGAAGCAGCCAGGTCTAACTTCTATCAACTGGCAACGACTGCAAGTATTCACCCATGGTATTCTCACACTTTACTACTTTGAATCTTTGCTTTGCTTTTCTAGAAAGTGTAAAACCTTCCATTTGTAGAGGAAAAACAAAGTAACATAGAAAAAAATAAATTAAGTGTAAAGATCATAAGGCCTGAGCCTGTTACAAAAGCAATTGTAGGAATTTTTGTTCTTGATTTGGGTTTGGGGTTTTTTGCTAAGTAGCAAGCTGATATGCAAGAGAGTTAAAAAGACTTCAGGGTATTTTATTTATCAGCCATTGCTTGCTTATTTGATAATGCAGCCTAATCAAGAAAGAATCAGAGGCCTCAGAGTTGTTTCACACTAATCTCCCTTTTGTTAGTGTTTCAGGATCAGCTTCAGGTCATATGAGGTCCCTGTTGACAGCCAGCTTAGGTTGCCCACAGGAGAAAACATGCTAGTAGAGGAAAGGAAATGGGGTAAAAGCCTGTTATAAAAGACATCACAAAATATTCAGTTTTCTGATGCTAAATTGGTATCTTTTCCTTTCTTCTCACTGCCTGGCTTTTGTTATTTCACCTTGTCTTTCTGGTGGGCTTGAAAAAAGCCGTTTGTTTTGTGTGGTTCATATTTCAGATACTGTCAAGAACAACTGAATGAACTTGGCTGATTGCACAAGTTTCAGTTTTACAGATGTAATGCTGAAGTCATTTGTTGGCTCCATATGTTTGTGCCCAAATGGCAGTCTGAGATGTCTTATACACAGCACACGTTTCTTGGACTGTGCAGAAAAGAGATGATGCAACCTGAATCACATATAGAAGAAATAATTGTTTATTCCAAATTTTTTCCTTAAGAATTAAGTCAGACATCATCAACAGATTATATACGGTGCTGAGCTAACTTCTTTATTGGGCAATTACTGTTATTACAGTAATTGAGACAGCAATGTAGGCAAAAGGAGAATTTGTCTGGCAAAATCAACAGAGTTGACTTTCAGGCCTCCATTTATGCCAAAGTTTCTGCATCATCTAACAAGATCCATGTAATCTCCATCATCTAACAAGACACCAAGATCCACGTAAGAACATACAATGCATTTTAACATTATTAATAAAAATTAAAGCAAGAAACCGATTATTTTATATACCAGCCTTAGTGTGCAGAGTCTGTGTGAAGCCACTGACAGCACACGCTCTAAGGCACCTCTGTGTGGTTTTAAGCATGACTTCCTCTATAAGCATTCTCAAGAAGCATGCCACTCTTTGATGAAGAGCAGTACACTTTCTTTTCTAGAAATGGCACTAAGGTAAAGCCACCTCTCCCACTCAGACTGCTCCACACACAGCATGGAGTGACACCTCTGGCTGGATAGCATTTAGTGTTCTGCAAAGGCCGTGGTGACTGTCCATGTATGGGAAATGCTGGACTGCTGATGCTTTGCTGCTGGCACTCCCCACACCCTATTACAAGAGCAACTGGTAGCCAGTAAAGCACTTGCAGCTGGTAGCAGGAGAGCTGGTGGCACGAGTAATACTCTCCCTTTGCCTGGTTTCCAGATGAGAGAAGCACAACAGATGGCTGGGAAGAGAGACAGGGTGAAGAACAAATATCTATGGAATAGTGAACAATCTCCTTGGACTAAATGTGACCATCTACTCACCAGATGGGGATTCCAGCTTCATATTGGTCTTCCAGATAAAACTACAACAATAAACAGAATTTAACAACAGATTACACACCATTCACAACAAATCAGAAAAATCAGGAAAAGAAATAAAAATCAACCATTTCCTTCCTATTTCCATGTAAGCAGTGGTTTTAATTATAAAGAGGATTATTCCATGATTGAAAATGGGTGAGAGAGTGAAAAACACTATGAATAGGAAGAGAAGCGCTGCCTCCTCCTAACTTTACCATCCAAGGAATGGTAAGCTGTGCAAGAAATGCACAGGAGATGACTCAAGTACCAGTCCACAGGTACTCCTTTCAAACAGATAGTCCCCCTGTGTGTGAGTTAACCCTCAATTAAATTAGCTCTAGGGAGCAGAGGGTCAGCATGCAAATGCAGAAAATCATAGAATAGAACCATAGAACAGTTAGGGTTGGAAAAGACTTTAAGATCATCCAGTTCCAACCCCCCTGCCATAACCAGGGACACCTCACACTAAACCATGGCACCCAAGACTTCAATCACACAATCCAGCTTAAAGCTCAATGAAACGCGATACGCAGAAGGAGGTGACAGTGCTACCTCCACTCAGCTGGTTTGCTCACCAACAACAAGCTTCCCAAAATTTTCCATCCATTATTTCCATGCCCACAAAATATTTTCTTTCTGTTCCTCTTAACAAGCTTGGGTTTTTTTATGAAAAAAGAACAAAAATTAGTCACATTGACCTGCATGATTAGGTCAATGCTGCACAGGTCTTGCAACCATCATCCTTTTGGCCATGTGGGAAATGAAGAGCATCAGTGTGCTACTGTCCAGAGAGCAGTTTGGCTTGGAAAGAGGTACAGCTGCCTTTAGACAGCACTGCACCTATGCTAAGATGCCTTTCACAAACTAGAAACACAATATGCTTGCAGGGACTTCAACCCACACCATATGCTGTCTGGTCCAAGTACATCTGTTGAAGTCACCATTATTGTTACTACTGACTCGTCTTGGAGCGAACTGAATGTATATAGTCTTTAATTACTATATATGGGGTAAGGAGTATCTGTCAGTGAGCCTGTAGAATCTGTAACCTCAGGATTCTTTGAATAAGTCAAAAAGGAGTATAATATATAGGTAAAGCTGATGGAGGGAAATCAGAAACAACTTGGCCTCCCAGCCCCTTTGTGGGCCATATCACCACAGCAAGTCACAGCTGACAGACAGCCCTTGGGCTCAGCATTGGGTCATCCTTGGGTCTTTGCCAGCACTCTGTGAGCAGAATCTCCCCTCTTTTTAACACCCCCCTGTACTGGATGGGAGAAGATATGGAGAAGGGTAAAGGTAAAACACAGATTTGACCTGGCAGGCTTGTTTCTGGAGAGATTTCTCCATGTAAAAAGAATGTGCAGCAGCAATGCTGCAGGTAGCTGCAGGACCAGGTTGCTGCAGGACCAGGTTGCTGCAGGACCAGGTTGCTGCAACAGCACTATAGGAGTGTGAGCACAGCCAGTGCTTTCTAGACATAGTCTCATGATTCCATTCTATGCCCTGCCTTTTATCCAGTGTTAGGATAAACATGACTTTTTTATTAGAAGCTTATTAGATTAAACATCAAACTGCAATGAGATTTAGAAAGTTTCATATTTTCTTTTTTTGTTCCTTTCCTTAAGATGTGCTTGGAAAAAATCCACCACCACAACACACAAACCTGAGATTTTAATCTGCAAGTGGTTACCCTGATAACTAATAAATCTAACCTTTCCAAGCAGACGTATGAAGTTAAGGGGACTAATTGATCATGTTGGCACAAAGGTGTTGTTCATTCTGCAAAGGCCAAGTTAATCCACATTGATGTGATTCAAATTAACCTTAATCAGCTACTAGGCTGACTGTGATTTCATTACTGGATATGCTACAATTAGACATCTCCTGTCTTTAAATGCCCCCCAGCTTCACTGCAGTGATTTTTATCCTTTTTTAAATAATAAACAGCCATTTACACATCAGATTTTATTAGTGTAATTGGCTTTAGGATTGACTTTTGTGTGTAGTCACTTTTTGGTTCTGTTTATTCTGAAAAGGTCAAGTAATACAGACTGATGTGATCTAAATTAACCTCAAACAGTTACTTCTCAGAACGATATGCTGTCATGGTGGGGAAGGATCAGACAGTTGCCTTCTCTTTCTTATTCCCCCAACCTTCCCCCTCCCCAATAAGCATAAATCATTTGTACTTCATTCCTGAAGGCAGGTGCAAAACACTTACAATCCTATAAATTATCTTCATAATAGAATTCACAACCAGTTGACTATTCATCGGAAAACCTTATTCCTTCCCTTCTGAAGCAATGCAGGTATGCCACACGCTGTACAAAAGACACACTTCAAAACCAAGGTTTACTTTGCAACTAAAGACAGATCCAAAGCCCACTTTTGCAAAGCTTGCTTCCCTTAGATGTCATACTTCTAGAAGACAGGGTGAACACAATATTCAACTGCACTGATTGTGGCAGTGAACAAGTGAAGGAGGTTCCCTCATTTTATTTGGCTTCTTGATGAAAATAAGTGGAATTTCCTTACTTTTCCTTCAATTACCTCACGCTAAGAGTCATATGTCTCTATCGCTGCCCTGATGAAATGGAAAAGTACAATGAGTGAAACACTCTGGAAAGACATAATAAACATGAGAAAAAAATGATATATTTTCTTCTGAGAGAGGGAACTGGGGAAGCTGAGGGCAGCAATAACTACTTAAAACCAGCTCTTTCCCCTGTTCATCACACACTCTTTAAGGAGATCTAGCTTCCCTAAAGGCAGGGAGCAAAAAGGAAGCACTTTGAAAACCCCTCTCTGTTCTCTAGGAAGAATGCCTTTCCCTTATGGAGGTGTAACATTGGACACCCAGCATCTCTGGGCTCCCTCCAAGCCCAGCAGTGGGAAACTGCTCCAGGAAGAGCTCAGGTTGAAACCCTTTTGAAGGCAAGGAATGAAATCAGACTGTACTCTTGTCCTAGGCAGCAGCCTGTCTCCCCCAGCTCTGCAATCAGTCAACCCCTAAGCTGGACACAGACACAAGGAAATACAACTTGATGTAAGGAATAGCCACAAATGCTATATCATTTATTGATCAGAATAAATGTTTAATTTTGCATTTAGAAGAAGGCTGTGCTCTAACCAATAATTAATTTTCCAGCTGTGGTTATCTTATGCGTCCAGTCACCCTTCTACATACAAAATAACCAGAACAAGTATATTATGTCTTCATTCAACCCTGAACCTGGAGAATGGAGCACATTTTGTTAACTGTGTCTATATTTGTGTGACTTCAGAGCTGTTTTCCCTTCTGACAATGTCTCCTCATGTATGAGGCCTCCCCTCTTATTTTATTCTCTTCTGTTGAAATCCTGACATTTGAAACACAGCTCTGAAGAGTAGGCAAGGAGAGCACTTGGTGACAGAAACAAATAAAAGAATCATTTTTTCACCTTGCCAAATCCCCTAAACCACACCAGAATGACTCCAAAGTGAACCAGTTACAAAGACAGAAGCACAAGTGGTTCGTATTGTAAAGACATCTTCTTGAAACGTAAAAAATGCTTACTGGAACTCCACCACTGTGGAAAAAACAGACTCCCTCTCTGCATAATGCAGCACCTTAAAGAAGAATTCAAAGGAGCTGCAGTTACTGTGGGACATTACCCTAAATCCTGCAGCTCTGGGGGCTGGAAAAGGAGAGAGAGCAGAGGCAGCTGCGTCTTTGTAATGTTCACACAGTGTTAGAATTGCTCCCTTAATAAATCCTGAAGGAGAACAAAAAATACAGGAAAGCACCCAATAATTCTCTGGAAAGTTTCAGGGTAACTAGCACTGAACATTATTTAGGATGCATTCAATCCTTAAGTTTTGACGCACAGTGAGGCTCTCCCTTTTCTGCCTCCTATTTGCCTCTGTATTTCTTCAAGAGTGCAAAACCTGAAGGGCTTTATTATTTTTTTTCCCCTTTTTGCCTAGTATGAAATAAAAAAGGCACAAGAAATGGGAATGCATTCACACTACAGCTAGGGACAAACCTATTTTCTTGGGGCATCCATTAGTTTAAGTCTGATCATTTAAGCAATACAGGAGCCATAACAAAGGTGTCTACACAGCAACAAAACATGTAACTTTTGTTATATGTAACTTTATTCAGAATATATATAACTTTATATATATATATTCTCTCTATATATAGAGAATATATATATATAACTTTAGTCAGAATTGACTTAATACTTGTAATATAAACTCTGAGACTAATGATGAAAACTATCATCGTCAAAGCCAATTATACTGTAGGTTGCTATTTATGGCAACAGAAATAATACCATGAGTATATATGAAAGACTACATACAGATGGTGAAAAACATTAGGTTTGGCAGTACTCAGAGAGGCAAATTAAAATGAATGTCTGTAAACAAACCAGAGGAAGTAATATCTGTACCACTGAAAATGAGACTACCTGCTCTATAGGTAGATGCCAAACTACAACTGACCTGTGTGAAACAGCTGAGGTAGCTTTACTTATGTTTGTGTAAGTGGGTGTGGATGTCTGTACGTAACTGTAATGCCATTGCCATGGTTTTTAGTTTGAATGAAAACACTATAAAATACAAACCTTTGGTCCTTCCAGGAAGCATGGAATAATAGCGCTCATGCGGTGTGAATTGCTTCTAAGTGGGTTTAATAAAGTTTAGTATGTGTCTGGCAAACCAGAACCACCATCTCTGTTACATGTGAATGACTGGAAACATGCAGACACACCAAACTGCTATATGGCTCCATATTCATTAGGCTGTTATCAAGTCTGATTTTTGCATTTAGGAATTTTATTATGCCTACTTATGTTGTCCTCCGTTATGAACTGAGATTAATTTAACACCATCAATTTATAAGCACAAGATGTGTAGAGTCAGTTATCATGCTAATGCTCACTTCTTCTGTCTGTCAACCTAGATTGTCATTTACAGACATTTACTTTTACAAGAGCATAAACCGATCCCAAAGCAGTTTGTTACTGCAAAGTGATACAATACACTATGGCTCTCATTACTCTGGTTCCCTAAATAAGTTACAGTAAAACTTTAATAACCATGTTAATGACTGCTGTCAGTGCTTTGCTGCTGTTATTTTTTTGGTTTATGACTATCTATCTTTAAGACTAGCCCTACAGTATACAGTGTTTCCTTAGCTGTCCTCTGGCAGTTTTTTCCCCTACCATCTTGCCCAGCAGCGTTTAAAAAAGGCCAAGGCAGGTTTTAGTTTCACTTTAAAATATCCAATTTAGCGTGTTAGGTAAAAGAAAACCTTGAAGGCAGCCGAGCTGCCTTGTGAACACAACAGCTACACTGGAGATGAAACCTGGTGCTTCTCTTTGAAGACAAGTTACTTGCTAAGCGTTCTTGACCATGGGTGTTCAAAACTCTGCAGGAAGCGTGGTTTATCTCCCTTCTCAGTCGTTTTGTACTCAATAAGCTCCTGGGATGCTTTTGAATAACCTCTTATATTTAAACCTAAATTAGAAACAGAGATCAGCCTTTGTAAAGACTCTGAACTATATTTTCAAAATAACAAATTGACAAAATTTTATCTGTGGGTCAAGCATCAAAATCAGTGGCAGGTTTCACAAGAACCTCTTCTAAAAACCTGTCCTGTGAGACCTGGCTCATTATTCTGAGTTGGGCAGGAGAAAAGGAAGGTGAATCACAATTAGTTTGGGCTAAAAGAAATCTATTTCTCCCCTTCCTTGGCTTATTGCCACCCTCTTTAGATGTTCAGAGAGGAAGAGGTTTAGATTTTTGTACTGCTACAAGCATTTGAACAAGGTGAGCCTAATGGCAGCTTCTTGTGTCGTGTATCTAAAGGGTCACAGGGAAATTTTCAACACTTTGCTGTTAAATAACCATACCAAGTGTCATCAATCAGGAGCAAGGTTGTGGCTAGTTAGGAAACAACAAAATTCTTTATCAATAGGTTAAATATTGACTGTCAATAGTTAATTCTTTATCAATAGGTTACCATACGACATGTATTAGAACTCTTCTTATCCTGTGAACTACTCTAACATTGCTGTCCAGTATTCCTGGACATAATATATCCAGGAATATATATAATGCAGAAAGAACATTTTCTGGACTACAGGAAAAAAAAATATTAAAGCATTCAGTCAAGATTGGTTGAAGAAGAGAACTCTTCATGCCCAAATATTATTTGTTATGTGACTAAGAAGCCAGAACTACCTCTAAATATCTACGGCTGGAAAAACTGAATCCACAGATAAGGTCAGTGAATGTCATTGCATGAATGGCATACATTCAGCATAATAAAAACGTTGCCATCTGCTGTAAGAGTCAGTATATACAAAAGTAAATGCTTTTGAATCGATGGTGCCAGAGAAAGTAACAAACAAATGTGATTAAGAAAATGGCAAACGATCCATTTGATTCCCTCATCTTAATGTCCAACAGTCCTCAGAAAACTGGGGATAATCTAGAGGTTTAGAGAGTTACTATGAAAGAATGCCTACAGGCTGGTCAGTCTAACCATGTTCACAGGTAAAACTGATATGGATTAGAGATTGGAAGTGCAAGTACTGCCCACCAGCTTGGATTCAAAGCAGGTAGATGGTGCAGTTATTTTGTCTTTGGTGACATTATGGATCTGAACAATAAACTAGCACAGTATTGGAATTTTTGCAAGATATTTCATTTAGTGTTTACAAAGTGGTTGACAGAAAAGGTCACCCCCTATCTAACTGATAACAATCAAAGATTTTACTGGAAATTCATACAACAGACTAAACGGATGAATTAATATCATTAGCATCACTACTGAATGCATTTCTCAGCCAACATTATTTTCTGTGATGATCCTTAGGACAGATATAAAATCTTTATATCCTAAAATCTTTATATCCTTAGATATCTTTTTTATTAAAGCCTGAGAAAAACCTTGACCGGGTATGAGCCTCTGTCGTGGTTTAAACCCAGCCAGGCAGCTCATTCACTCACTCAACCCCCCTCTC
>JBAFWW010041977.1:0-13932 GCA_036873685.1 Agapornis canus
ATTACCCCTTGTCCTGTCACTACAGTCCCTAATGAAGAGTCTCTCCCCAGCATCCTTATAGCCCCTCTTCAGATACTGAAAGGCTGCTATGAGGTCTCTGTGCAGCCTTCTCTTCTCCAGGCTGAACAGACCCAACTTTCTCAGAGCACAGGAGGTGCTTGAGCCCTCTTATCATCCTCGTGGCCCTCCTCTGGACTGAATCTCCCCTTTTCATTGTTTTATCAACTCCAGCTCTCAAAACTCTCTGTTATGCCCAGGATCTAGTCCAGAAGATCTGTGTGTTCTCAGGTAACAGAAAATCTGCTAGGAGCTATATTACAAAACTTAGATGAAAGGTTCTCAGCTTGGCAAGTTCAGCAAAAGGAGGACTCGCCTCTCCCTTCCCTACCATGCTTATGGCTCCCCAGAGAACTGCTGACACTATGACCTGCCTGGTTGCAAGCACAGTGGGAGGAACAGAACTTGAATTTACAGCTCAACATTAAGGACAGATTTTTCTTTCTGCCTGAATCAACATCTATTATGTGATGTCCTTTGTTTACATCAGGATTGGAGAGGGGGAGGGAAGGCTTCATGAGGATGAGACGAAAAGGATAATTGCTGACAAAATCATAAAGCCATCAGCTAGCACATGTCTAGCATGATAAAGAAAAAAGACCACCTCACTCTTTGTAAGTCTGGGGAATCTTCTCAAGAAATCACTGCTGTTTTCTTTCTTTCACCAAAGATTCAGCCTTTTGGCCATTGCTTTAGGTAGGGTTTCTAACACAAACTCTCAGCCATGAGAAAAAGCTAGTTTCAGCTGGCCACATTGAACCAATCAGAAACAATATGCATGCATCTAGTGAAAAAATGCATAGTGCATGGTGTAATAGAAGTGGAATTATATAACAATAATTTGATACAAAATAGAGAAATAAGCTGCTAGAATTGGCACAGGAGAGAAATGCAGAACAAATCAACAGCTGAAATGAAAAATCTTAAAAAGGAACTACGTGTTTAAACAAAAATGAATTAAAAAAAAAGCTAAGGTCTGAAATACTAAAGTAGAAAAAAATCATTTGTGAGATAAAAAATCAATTCAAAGCTAAAAATTAAATTTAAATATTTCAAGTATAATTGTTATTCATAGTTTGCAAATGGTAAAATGAAATACTAGTTGTGTGTATTGAAACTGAAATGAAAATATTTCAGGAAAATTTTAAGGAAAGCAAAGCAAGGAAAATTTTATTAACATTCACAAAAAGAGTTTGAAAAAAAATCACAGAAATAATTTCTGTAAGAAATTAACCAAACTACCAGACTTTGTACCATGATTCTAATTATTAACTCTGAAAACCATAAAGGTTGGAGTACAATCCAAATATCAGTTTCACAGGAGCACAGATCTCTATTGAAATATCTGGGGATACTCATCTTCAAAAAAGTGAGGTTTATGTGGCTAAACTGCCAGTGCTCACAGATGAAGAAAATAAGTTAGTTTTGCTCAAAGCAGAAATTTTCCAGTGTCTTGTTTTTGCATATGACTATATGAAACTGGGGGTCTCTTTCTTCAGCACAATATATTTCAAAACATTTGCCAGAATAAAAATGAAGGAGAAGGTGCTCAGATGGTTAGTAGGAAACTCTCCATTCCTGCCTGCTTGTCTGCATGTGATTTTACACATCTTTCAGCTAAATCAGAGATCCAAATGGAAAATTCATTACTTAAGGATATCAAGTGAATTTGTGACACTCCCTGGGGAATTTATGCCCATAAACCATTAGGTAGTCTTTAGTTTCTGACAGGTATAAGACATAATTTAAATTTAATGTATACTTCAAGTATTATTAAACGTAAGTTACTAATACATTACAAATATCCTGTATTTTCTTTCTTGTGTTTCACATCTATGGTTTATTCAACATGTAGAAAATACTTGAGGGGGAACACTGTACACAGTTTATGCAGATTTGCATACTTTGTCCATATAGTTGTGTCAGTGTGTTTCTCTTAGAAAATAGAAATCTTATAGAACAATATTTTGCATTTATTGTTACAAGTCATAGAAGCTTCAAAGGAGAATAAGGATACAGGAGTAAATGGAGGTGGAAATGGAGACATTAAAAAGAAGAGACCAAAAAAAAAGTTGTTGTGTCTACATTAAAATTGTAAAACGTTTTCACACTGTTAGAATTTAAATCTAGAATGTCCTCCATGTGAAGGAATGCCCTCACTCCTCTGTTTCTCCTGAATTTCCACTACTCTATGGAGGTGTGATGTTAAGCAGATATGGAGATCTGGACAGCTTAAGGGACTGGGATTTCTGAGTTCTCTCTCATGCATATATCAGAGTGATTCACATTCTATTTTTTAATTATGTTTTTAGGGATAACGTCCAAGCAGAAAATAAAAAATATTACTATTAATATGCAGATTATTCAGTGACTGAATTTTCACTTTCAAGCCATTTTGTATTGCTTTGTCTCGTTAATCAGTTATTTCCCAATGATTCAATTGAATCGACTTTTAAAACTGATTAGACTTTTACAAAAATATCGAATGTTTGCACTTGAAGAACAGGGCTCAGTTGTAACTCCTTTTCTTCTTACATTCCCTAGGAACATTGGCACTACTGAAAACACTTTAAAAATTGATTTAAGTCGGATTTGCTTTAATCACATACCATGGCTGGAAGGGAGCTTGTTTTTCTCTTCATCTAAAATCAGAATTTTCTATGGAGACCCCTCAGGGTGTGCAGTTGGCCTTACTGTGAAGGTAGGAGGAAGGAAACCCTCATTCTTTGGATACTAGGGGGAAGAACTGGACACCGGCCTTTAATAGGATTGGCCTTTAATAATATTGTGCATCTGCTTTTGTGGAGTTAACACCACTAGCTTTGGAGGCAGATGAGATGACACTTTCAGGGGTTTGACATCTCATCAGAGCTTCTTTTGGCTGTGACTGCCCTCAAGTAAAACCAAGGAGTAGTAATGGCAAGAGTATCCTCTGTTCCACATGAAATAAAGGAGCTATCTGTGTTCCTCTGTACTCCTGAATCTCTTTTCCTCTCCTCTACTGGAAAAAAGGTAGGGTGGGAATAAAAAATACAAGTAGGGAAACATCCTTTCTTTTACTTTCAACATAAGTTAGTTGAAGGAGAGGAGATGGGAGCAAAGAATTATTAGAATGACAAAATTAAATGCAGAGAAATGGAAATAAATGCTTCCCCATAAGTATTACAGAGAAATTACTTTCTTTTGAACTATTAGCCTAGGTTGAAATAACATAGCTTTTCTTATTCAAGAGAATTCCAGTGTGTATAAATCTTTCAGTGCTTGCATTGCTTTTTTACCCCTGCAAGAACATTTTGTATACAAGTTAATTTTAAAATACCATGTGATGGTAAGTTCAAGAAAGTTGTCTGCATTTTTTTTTTTTTTTTTTACCAATATACTGCCTGTATTCTATATTCTTGCTTGCTGGAATAGAACGCTTCCATGTCTGTAGTCCCAAAACAGTGTTCAAGTATTCTTACTGATTTATAAGGTGGTTTTACACAATAGCTGAGAAAATGCTGTTGACTTCTACATTTTCGTCTGGACCAGTCCAATATTCCTTGGAAGATAATAATTGAAAAATCAGACAGCTCCTCATGTGTTGGGTTTTTTTTGTTTTGTTTTAAATTGATACAAAAGGACAGATAAAAGATGGATATTAATTTTCAAATCTTCTTTAAAGAAACATTTTTATTGATAATTCCTTTCTGTTAATTTTTAACAGCATTTAAATGCTACACATTTCCAAGAATTATAAAGGAAATAGATGGAGAACATCAGCTGTCTAAACTTTGGGAAAATCTGTTCCAGGATCTTACTCACAGAGTAGATTTTCTGTGTGCTGCATCAGGTAAAACAATCCTTGCCACAGTGAACAAGACCTGCTTTTTCACTATTCACACACTCCACTTTGCAGTTTTACTTTGTGCATAATTCATATTACATTAGTTATGATAAAATTCTTGTTACACTTGTTATTCTCTACAAGTGTGTTTTTGTGATATGTGACATAGTCCAGAAGCAAGTCTAAGTGACCCTGAATTTTGAATTCTGATACAAATCCAGCTCTGAACTTCTTTATTTGCTTAAATATAGACTAATAAAGGTATCTGTCCACCTTTCTGAAAGCATAACATCTTTAATTATGTGGTCAATTAAATTAGATTAAACCTTAGCAGAACTAAAGTCAGTTCCAAAGGAAATAACCATTGCTTTTTATCACTTAGCATCTCAGACCCCCTAATCAAACAGATGTCTTTTGCCACATCCCTGGAGAGGCCCCACATATGAGCTATTTTGGGTTATAAGCAAGTTCTAGTCTTATCAGCTTCAAAGAGAAAACCATAGACTCCTTGTCCTTTTCTGTGTAATGAGGAAAACAGTATAGTTGTTTCTGCTAACTGCAGCTCTTACAGACTGGCACAGAGAAAGAAGTGACACTAGGCTTGTCTCAGACTTCTTGTGTCTTGGTTATGCATCATGTCAGGTGAATGTGCAGTGGGTCAAACTGGGATCAAGGTGCTTGTGTAGAGATGAGACAGGGTTTAGCAAACTGCTGTAGCTCTATGAACAAGAGTCTGATAATAACATGATGGAAGTGCTAATAACAGAGACAAAGTGTCATCTGGGAGAAGTGATTCAAATCTCTCTCTAGAACAAAACAGGCACTAATGGTGATCTGAAGCCAGTGATGTTGAGCACCTGTGAATTTCCACGATGTCCATGGGGACCAGTGGGTACTTGCCACTTTTGAACTCAATTGTTTTCACAAAATTCCCTGTGTTTTCTGCAGTTAGTCTTGTGCAGGGCAGTGGCAATCCTCTGAAGATTCCCATGCTAGATCCCAATGTGTGTATCTGCTGACCTAATTAGCTGGCCTGAGAAGCAAGACAGATTAGCTGTCTTAAGCAAGAGGCACATGCTAATAGAGCTATGAGATTGCTTTATTCCATACAGCTGTATTCTCAGAGTCAGATTCAAAGGTCTTTTAACACCCACAGAAAAGTTCTCATTTGCTTCAGTGAAAGTGGGATAAAGCCCTGAGATTTGAAACTGTCTCAGAATGTAATGTATGTTGGTGTCAAACATGGCTGTGCCCTAAGAGCAAAATATTAACCTATAGTAACAGTACTTTACACTTACCTAGCAGCTCTCAAATAATCATCTCTGTGCACTTTAATTAATTAACCTTTACAACAACATCTCTTTGAGGGTTAGTTAAGGATCAGAATTGAGTGATGAGTTAAAAAAGAATCTCCTATTATTCATTTATTCTGAGACGATTTTTTGATTTGAGTTTATTTGTGTCCTTTTCCAGATTTGTTTTCTTATAACATTGTTTTTAAAAGCATGTTTTAATCATAAAAGCTTAAGTATTCATCAAACAGAAATGAGTATCCGTAGTTTTACTGGAGTACTATTTTGTAACCTTTTTCTACTTTTTTCTCCTCTTACTGCACCTGCTGCCTCTTTCCTCAGAACCTTAATCATCTTCTGGTATGTCCTCATTGGTTCCTGTTAAGGCAATGTTAGTTCCTAAAACTATTTGCTCCAATATTAAATCCAAAATATTAAGATAGGCAAAATCACTGATGTATTGCCTTGACCTGGTGGCCAAAGTTGTGCAACTAGAGGAAAACATACCAGACCTCTTGACGAACTCTACTGAATAAAGCTCAGATTTTCATTAACAGCTTTTTAGGAAGTTGGTCATAAAGAGATAATTCAAAGACATTTGTGAATATTTCTGAATAAGCAATACATTTCATTTTCCTGTGAAATTTACATTCCTTAGAAATGGACATTAAATAGTAGATATGTGCAGAATCTAGGAGTCCTGATATTTATTATCTTATCCTAACTTGAAATAGCATGGTCTCTCTCATCTATATGCTAAAATAGCACAACATGTAGACTTGTTCTAGAAGAAAAAAATCCTTCCTTATGATTGTTAGAATTTAGGAAATGTTTGAACGTTCTGCTTGAGACTAAAATTTGGAGCATAAAGAGTACAGAAATATTAGATTAAAATGGCTCTGCTGGTTCTAAACCAGTAACAGTAAATGAAAATATTTTGGAAGAGCATTTTGATTCTCCACCTCTTTTTCCTATCATCCAGACTTGATGAAGCTCATTTTCATTATTAGTATATTTCTATTAAGTTTGTCAAGAAAAAAAAAAAAGATTCCTTGTGTTTCTTTCATTTAAGGTATTTACTTCCTGGGAATTATTAGTTAATGCATTTTGAACTAGATTAGGTTGTTCAGGTTTGTGGTTGATCTGATAGCCATGTTCCAGTAATCACATGTACCATCTGGCTTTAGTTCCATCTGGATCATGTTTAGCCATTAGCTGCTAAAAAGATCTGTGGCTATTTATCTTAGTGAATCACAACTGGAGTGTAGCATTACCTTTATATGGCACTAAAGGTGGGGGTTTTAGAGGCTAATTTTTAAAGTTGGTTTTTACTTAACACATTCACTTTTAGGCTTACATTTTTACAAAGATAACATGTTGTTTGGTTTTACTGAGTCATTATATAATGACCCCATGCTAGGATTTCTTTTTGAAGACCAAATGTTCCTTACTGTTCTATTGTTTCATTTACAAGAACAATCATTTTTGACATGTAAATGAGTAAAGTTTTATAAAAATAACTTGGAATAATTCTTAATAGGACGTATTATTATCCTTTGACTCATAGCAAGTCATTCATAAACACCATTAAATCCTGATAATTGTAGCTATAGCTGCAGGGTTACTACCTTTACAGTCCTCAGGTAGACTTCATTTAAAGGTCCAGCGGGGACATGCACACAACTGTTATAAAATGTTACTATTAAGTTTCCTTTGGAACCATATTGTGCTAGATTAAATATTCACTCATGAAACAAAAATGTTTATGGGTCATCTAATAGCTCAACGTTCTGTGAAAGTAAATTCTTTAGCTTCAGATTCCAGATTTTAGGAGGTGCATGACTTTCTATTTTTATATACAACATGAAATATAGGGATTCTGTAATGCAGAAAAGTGCACAGCAATTCTCTCTGAATAATGCAGCAATCACCATTTTCCCAGAGTAAGTTGGACTGGTTTGGTTTATAAAACTGCTTAATAACTTGCACAGTGCCTCCTTTCCTTTTTTGCCTTCTTGTTGCTCCATTTCAGAATTCCTTTCTTGAATAGAAAGGGGTTTTATTTATTTACAGAGTATTTACAGGGTATCTCTTACAGCTTCATGTCTTACAAAATACATGCTGGTATATTTCCAGGAAATTTCTGGTCTAGAGGTAAATAAACACAACTCTTGTTCTATAGAAAATTATCTATATGTCAATTTTGGAGCTGCATAAGCTCTTTTGAATATCTTCTAATATTTTCAGGAACTTCTAATTGAAAGGCTTTCTAGGAATATCAATACTGTTGTGTCTCAAAACTCTGCTCTGTCCTAAACTGAAGATCTCCCAAGATTTCTTTAAACTCTAGTTTGAGCAGAATGTATACCACCTCTTTTTCCTAATACTCATTTCCTTTGTCCCATGTAGTTTACTTTTCCCTAGACTCTTAATTCTCACTAATTAGACAAACTAACCATGAAGCACAGTGCCAATTCTCAGGACCTGGAGTACTTAGCTCTGACATTCTTTTATTCACCTGCTGCATGCTCTATTCTAGCAGTCCCTGCCAGGAGCTGTATATCTTCCTACATGGCCAGCTATCTCCCAGCCCATCCTTTGTGCCATCACCCAGACTGTGTGCTCTTCCCTTCTAATTGCTGCAGTTCTGTTTGGTGATTAATCAAGCATGACATCAGCAGGATTTAAACCTGCCCTACTCTATCTCAGAATGACTGACTGTACTGCACTGGAACTTGATGATATGGCCCTTCTCAGGCCTTTGGTTTAAGTGCTAACAGTTGAGAAGTGTGCTGTATCAACTCTCTGAAAAGATATCAAACATAGGGAAAGGACTGAGCTGATATCAATAAACTTCTATCATGGTACTACACCACTAGAAACTTCCACCTTCTACTGGCAACATTTACACCATCTTTTTACAATCTTCCCACTACTGTTTTATTTGCTTCAGCTGGCTTTGCCCTTGTGTTCTAGAATTGCTTTTCCTCAGAGCTGAGATTCTACACTATACCTTAAAAAGCAACTGTGACAGAAAGAAAGAAATGTGTGGCAGTGCTTTAATTGAAGACTGAGCCAGCCTTTTACATTCTGACAGGTGTTAATACTGTTTTCCAGTTTTGCAAATACTCTTCCACAGGTGGAGGACCTCAGAGTGGACAATATGACTTTTTGAAATTAATGGCATTGTAATTAAAGATATTCCAGCATCCCATAAAATAATACAGGGATGTTTGTTAAACAGAAAAGGTGTTTTGAAATGCTGTGATGATCTGATATACAAAACAGCTTCTAATTTGTTCTCCTCTTACGGTAATAATTGCCAGTAGTCACTAGATAGGATTTGTCATGGTTTAAGCCCAGTTGGTAACTCAGTACCACACAGCTGTTCACTCACTCTCTTCTTCCCTGCTCCCTGTATGGGATGGAGGGGAGAATGGAAAGAATATAAACCCCATGGGTTGAGATAAGAACAGTCCAATAACTGAAGTACAACATAATACAATACTACTAATAATTATAATAATTATAAGTGAAATAACAAGTGGAGAGAATATAAAACTAAAAGGGGAAAGGAAAAAAACAATAAATAGAAATAATGCACAGTACAATATGCTCACCACCCACCAACCGATACCCAGCCCTACATGAGCAGCGATCTAGCCCATCCAGGGTTATTCTCCACAGTTTCTATACTGGGCATGATGTGCTGTGGTATGGAATACCCCTTTGGTTAGTTTGGGTCAGGTGTCCTGTCTCTGCTTCCTCCCAGGTTCCCCTCCCCCCCCAGCAGAGCCCAAGGCTCAAAAAGTCCTTGGTCAGGGTAAACATTACGTAACAACTAAAAATATCGGTGTTATCAGTGTTGTTCCCAGGCTGAAAGTCAAAACCACAGCACTGCACAAGCTACCAAGAAGAATCAAAAATGACTGCTATAGCTGAATCAAGGACATCTTCTTTTCTCTGGAATTCCCAAGTCTACTTTTTATGATGTTATTCACAGCTTTAATACAAAAAAGAAAGACCTTACCAAAATATCAGCATGCACCTAATGTCATCTCATGTGTGTGTCAGGGGAGCAAGGGAAGTTCTTACAAGTTCTGAACACCAGGTTGTCCATGTCTATAAAAATACATAAACACCAACCCAGAAATATTACTGAATACTTTTATCACTTTGTTATTGCAACATCAGTTTAGATTTTATTTTGCATGCATTTATCAGCCATCAGGATATTCTTTCCCTACTTTAAGAGGTGAACACCACAGCTAGGAGCTGTCCCATGGGAGTGCATGATAAAAAATGTGGTCTCATGCTCTACTTACCAGATTGAGGGTTCAAACATCAAACTATTTCATCATGTCTTACAGATTTACCATACTGTAATGTATGCTCATGGTCTACTCTGGTGCACGATCCTCTATCTCAGCTTAGACTACAGTCAAGAGCACTTAGATAACTTGCCTTAGGAACTGTTGCACATGGGCTAAAAGCGTACACACGGACAATGACCACAGCTCAGCAGACCCACAGAAAATTGCTAAACTGTGGTAGATCCCTTAAATGTCTGAGTCATAGAGATTAACCAAGATATAAATTTCTTGGTTTTACTACAGCTTCCCCATCTGACTTAAAAGTTTTGGTCCAGTTTCCAGGTTTTTAAAATGACTACACAATACTCTACCTATAGTACAATTTTCTTTCTGATGAAGATATTGTATCCAGAATATAAAGTATTCTGTTCCAATATATTTTCAAAATATGATAAAGAATATAATAAACACATTAGGGTCATAATGTGCTACTTTCTTTTTATTTCTAGATATCCTATGGTCATCAATTATAGCACTGATGTGGTAGAGCAAGAGCCTCACTACATCTCACAATTTGATGCTAAACTGAATTAATTTTTATAGTCTTTCCCTAAATAAAGTAACAGTAAGGATTTGAAAAAGGTTATGGTGTAATCTGAATGTGTCCTTTTCTATCTAGCTGAAAGTGAGATTGCATTCCTGTTGTCCATCTGTTTCTTAACATGGGCATTGATCTCTCTTGCAGGGATGTTGATTAGAGTGAGTTTACAATGGCAGAACTTATGGTGGCTTCTTGTATCTAGAACAACAAGGCAGAGATTATCTTGGCCATTTATCTTGGAGTTTATGAGCAAAAAAATGTTACTGTTTTTAGAGAGAAGCTGCATAAAAACATTTTATATGTGAGTTTATTGGGTTCCCACGCATACGTAAAAAGAGAGAAAGCAAGGAAAAGATTAATTACTTTGTCAGGAAATCCATAATTCTATAGCTGTACCTAAAGTGAGAGCAAGTTCAGCAAGTCAAAGGCTTTTATCAAAGTCAATAAAGCTTGAGTAATGGGATCCCAATATCAGGGCCATGCAACAAGAGAAGTGGAACTAGAGGGCGATTATCCATCCACTTCCTTCTCCTTCTTCCAAGGAAATGAATCTTCAAGGCAAAAGGATTAATGTGAAAACTACTTGTACAGAAATGGAAATTTAAACCACAACACTTCCTGAGGATGTTTTTAATATTTTGCACGTATGCTTTATCGCATCTGTGTCTTTTCGCACCCATGTTCAAGGCTTAAACGTGGGTCATCATGTGGCAGGAGCCAAAAGAGAAGAGCATGGAAGACACTTTAACTCCTTGCAAGTGCATCAGGCTAATTACCACAAGCATATTACATAATGGTCACATTGAAATGGTCACAGTCAACTAAGTGCAGTGAAGTCACTGACCCTAAAATGTCATCAGCAACTTTTATAATCAAGATTTCAGATTCATTTTCCTGTGGGAGAAAGCCTAATTTTTGGGTTTTAATTACAAATGTATTCAAATTTCAAAGCAAAAACATGGGTTAATATTTTCCTTTGCAAGTGTCCAAAAGTGTATTTTGACAATGTTCAAATATTTGACAAAAGACCGCACCCCAAATTCAAACCTGCTCACAATCCTTTCAAGTTTCAATGATAGTAAGTTCTGTCAGCTGAGAGGATCCCAAATTCTCCCAGGTTCACAGAGCACAAGTAAATATTCTGATATTGAAATATTTTGATATCTTTTTTCCACAGGATTATGTTTTTCTAATACACTCCATAGAAATTCCCTGAAATGGGTCTGAGTCTGCCACTAAGTTCATTCATTCATACACCCCTTTGGGCATCTGGCATTGCCACAGAGCCATGACACAGATTCATCTGTTTGGAGACAACTCAGAGTGATTTACACATCTAAAATGCAGAAATGAATGGGAAGAGGCACTAGCTTGGGACAAAAAGTCAAATATCAGTGCAGATATTATGCTTTCCTTGTGCTAGATAACACCACACTGATAACACTTAAATGCTTTTGGTTTAGACAAAGTTCACTTAGTCAAATTAAGCTATATAGATATGCAGGTGTGATGTAACACAGTTTCTTCCAAGACTCTCCATTGAACCTGTTTGCTCCCAAATGAGAGGAAATACATATGAAATCTAAACTGAATTGGAGTTCCACATGGTATTTCCTTATCGTATGCTAAAAAATGGGAAAAATTGATGCACAAAGCCCACTCAACCCTCAGAGTTAAGTAGAGAACTCGGCTGTACCAGCAGTGGCTTTCCTGTTAACCTTATATATTTTAACAAGATAAGAGACCTCTACTTTTTTTTAAAAAAAAAAAAAAAATCGTTTCTGTGTGCTGCACAGTTGTCTGTGCTAGAACATATTAATAGCCCTAACTTGACTCTTTTTAATTACAGTAGTGCAGATATCTATTTGAAGCACAACAGTGTCCTTTCCAAGGTTGTATACAGCTATTATATTATTATCTTAGGTGAGGGAAGGACAAGGCACTGTCATGTATCATTCTCCCATCAAATATTTGGCAAGCACCACTGAATTGTCAAGAAAAAGGTCATCTCATTCTCTAGATAAATTCACCTCAGAGAATTGTATGTAGAAACAAATACAGCACAGGTTGTATTCCTGATACAGTCTTCTACTATGTATAGTATAAGAGAAGGTTCTTTTTATTAGCTGAGAAAAAAACAAAACAAAACAAAACAAAACAACAAAAAAAAACAGAAACAAACAAAAAAAAAAACCTAAAAAACTTTAATGTTTGCCTAAAATTAAAATTTAAACAACCAGTTTCCTTTTTCTTTGTTTTGGTTTGTTTTTAATCAAAAATTGTTCTGTGCTTATTTTATAATCTGAGGAAAGAGGTTGGCAGTCAGTGCAGGAAGTTAACTTTTTGCATGGGGCATTTTTTACTGTAAAACATATTGCAGAGGAGACAGAATTCAATACATTACCTGAAACTGGAAAAGCCTTGACAGAAAGGTTCCCAGACTTGCAAAACACTTCGACGTCTGTTATGCATTTACAGATCAACCTCAGCAAAACATTGCAAATTTAAGCACCTGCAAAATCAAGGCCTAAGTATCAGATATAAATGTTTAGCTAAAGGATTTACAAATCTCAAATTTCAGGGCAAAAGAGGAGCTTCTTAGGAGTGAGATATGAATCATATCTGTGTAACAGCACTTTCAGACACTGTAATCGTTGTTCTTAGTAGAAAAATTCTTCTTAATTAGAGACAGATGTTGAAAATTTTGAGTTATATGAAAATGTCCCAAGCCAAGTCTCTCAAAGAAAATAATAGGCTACTTGTTAGACTCTATCTTTTTAGAAATAAAGAAATACATAAATGATAAGATTACACATAAAAATGTGTATTTCTCTTGTGTATTCAGCAGTTTTGTTGCTTTGAGCTAGGCTGAAGTCAAGAGTAGGGGATTAAGTATAGTTCTGTGGTAGCAGGAATCCTCTCCTGGAAACATTAGCCTTGTAACCAACTGAACAACTGAAACAGGCACTCAAAAAGAGCAATTTCGCTCTAATACCTTGTCTTTTTGCCACATTAAATCATGCTGTGTGCTTTCCTTTGAAAGTCCAAAAAATATTTCTTTTCATTAAATCTCTATTCCACATGGTCTCTGCAGCCATGGTCATTTCGGTTTGCCTGCAGTGAAATGCTGCAGCTCTGGAGCAGTCACTTTGGAAGACACCAATCTGGTCTACTCCCTCTTTTTTACCAGCATATGCCTTTAACCCCTCTATTTCCCTTCACTTTCCCCCAGGAAAATAACCTTTTCATCTTTGGAGTTCTTTAAATATATTTTAAAGAATATCAGAGAACCACTTGTGAGGTCTTATTTGGGTCATTTGTGATGCTATCAAGCCACACTGTGATGCCATTCTCTTTGTGGCATAATATCCTGATGAGTCACTAGCTGTTAAACTATGACTTAATGCAAACATCATGATTTATCTGATACAGCAGTGTTGAATGACATTTACAGAATTGAGATGTACATATACAGCAGTGATCCATGAATGGCAGTCACTAGAGACCAGAACTGATTTTTTATGGGAACTGGACATCATCAAAATAGGCTTGAATTATGCTCTGCAAAGTGGTGATGCTTTCATTTGGATTCAGTACTGTATTTATTCAGTGAATGTTTCCCCAGAGCAGAGATGTGCTTGCTGTTTTTCACCCACTAAATGGGAGCTGTTTCTATCTGAATCATGGACTCATAGAATGGCTAGGGACCTTAAATCTTATGCAGTCCCAACTCTCTGCCACAGGTAGGGACACCTTCCGCTAGACTAGGTTGCTCCAAGGCCCATCCAACCTGGCCTTGAAAACTGACAGGGATGGGGCAGTGTCATGGTTTAAACCCAGCCA
>JBAFWW010041980.1:9206-23126 GCA_036873685.1 Agapornis canus
AAGGCGAAGGGAACGTGTCCCTATGGTTTGGAACACTGCAGCCTGGGAACAGTTGGGGGGGTCTGAGCCAGCTCTTGGCCTGAAGCCCTTAGGAGCAGTAGGGGCAGGCTCAGGGTGTTGATGTTAAGGTCCTTTCCAACCCTAATAGTGCTATGATCTGGGGTCAGGCAGGGCTAAGGGACTTTTCAAGACCTTTGGCTGCCTTTCTGCCTCGCAGGCGGAAATTGGCCCTTAACTGGAAATGAGCAGATTCCTGCTCGCATCAGGCGCTGCGCTCTTGTCACCCTCCCTCGCTCATCTGGTCCAGCTGGAGCTGACAAACCTGAGCCCTGTGGCTCTGTCTGTCCCTCTGGGCCAGAGGTCTCATCTCCAGCGGGAGCTCAGTGTTCGGAAGGGACCAGCAAGGCAAAGGTTCTGTGCTTTGGGAAAGGTTTGGAAGCGGTACTGGATGGGGAGGGTGGTGTGGGGGAGCCAGGGAGGCTGCAGTGACCTGTGCCAGAGCAAAACAGTGCTTTTTGGCTCTTGGTTCTTCCCACTTACAGCTGGAAAACCCAGACAAGGACCAGATGGGAGGGAGGGGATCGAAGGCTCCTTCTGAGCCAGCGTCCCTGTGACTCAAACCGACCGCTGGGTTGGTTGGCACCACATAAACCAGATGTGAACCATCCCAGCACAAGCACCAGGGGAAGAGCCAGGGCAGAGCCTGCTCCTCCTCACTGGAGCACGTTCTCTTCATGTCCAGGCTGGGGCTCGTGCCCTTGGGAAGAGGACTGGAGGATGTGATTTGTCTGGGTGTAAACCCAGGCGGCACCAGCTCCTGCAGCCTCCTTTGTGGCAGGAGGAGACTCCGTTTGTCCAAAGCCTCCAGGTATTGCTGTGTTATGAATTGCCATTCAAGAGCTGTGCCATTCCCAGGAGTAGCTGCTGCTCTGTGGGCTTCTGGGCATGAATGAAGTAACTTGGGTCCTTTGGGTGTTAGGCTGAGGATTTTGGACATCTTTAATCCCATGCTGGGCTGAGGTGACTGACAACACTGCTCCTTCTTCCCCTCCTCGGTGTGCAGAGCTGTGCAGGGTGAGGCAGTGGTGTCCATGCACTGGCATCTCTCTCCAGTCACTGGTTTCCCTCCTTTTCCCATGAACTGAGGGTTGGAAGCAGCTGCTGAGAGCATCTCCTCATTTACAAGTTCATTTGTAGGCTTTGTGGAGCATGAAGGAAAGGAGCTGCTCATTTACTAGCAAGGAATTAAAGCTTCACAGGTGTGAGAAAGGAGCTCTGTGGCCTTCTCATCCTGCTGCCTCTAATCCTGGCCCTGTCTCCATTTCAGGATTCTTCATACCTCAATGAGCTCCCCAACAACAACTCCCTCTTCTCGTCCCCGGCGGATTCCCTCTCCGACATTGCGGATCCGAAGGACTTCTTGTCTGCCGATAGCCTGAACCATGTGCCAACACTATGGGATGTGAACACACCACAGCAGAACCAAATAGAGGTATGGGCAGCTCCTCTTCCATCCTCCCCATCCGATACCAAATACCTCAGGCTTTATCCCATGGTGTTTGCACCAAGGAATTGAGAAACCAGCCCAGTTCCCTACTCCCTGTTACCAGCTTTGCTCTGGGAGGGAAGGGATGCTTACACATAGTTCAGTGTCCTGGAAGCAGGGGAGGATCCAGGCATCCTCAAAGGGGAATGTGAACTCTTCTGGAGTGTGGTCCAGGCTCTTTGTTGTGCCAGCTGTGGCAGGTGGGTGCATCACAAGGAAGATGGATCCTAACCCATCAGGCAGGTCCAGAGCAGCCTGGAGCAGCGCTGAAGAGCCCCACCACACAGATCCTTCACTGTCCCCACCACTTGTTTGTTCTCCACGGCAAGTAGTTTAGTAACAATGCCTAAAACCCAAACTCCATCTCAACCTGAGACTCCCCATTGGTGTTTCCTTTGTGAATCGAAGTCCCTGCAACCTTTTACATCTCTGAGTGTTCCTGGGCTGTGGTCTCCCGTAGCCCCACAGCAACGTGTGGTTGTGTTCTGCCATCTGGTTTCCCTCATCTGTTGGCACTGATGACTCACCATGGCACAACCTGCTGTCAGTCACCACAGGGTGCTGGTATCACCCACAGCTACTGAGCCTCTGGGTCTCAGCTCACAGTGCAGTTGCTTTCCTTTCCTAGGTCATCTTCTTTTGAAGATGGTGGGGGAAAACCCATTCCACATGGATACCCCAGCAGGCAAATCGAGCATGGCCATGCTTTAGTCACTGTTGTGCTCGGAGGGTCTGCTGTGTTTCGAGGCTGCATTTTGCACTTAGCACCATGTCTGACTGGATTGCCATGCAGCAGGCTGGCTGTTTGTCCCAGCTGGGAAAGCAGAGCCTTGGCAGCAGGTCTGCTTCCATGTGCTGCTGCTGCTGCTATGTGGCTCAGTGACAGGTTGGGCACTGGAGTGCGGTGTGGAGATGAGGGAAGTGGAAGCTCCTGCCTGCTTTAGGCTTCCTGGGAGGCCATCCATGCACATCCTCAAATGGGCCAGCTGAGCTCTTGCTGAAAGCCCTGCGATTTGATCACCTTTCTAGACCTTTGCAGTGTCTGTAGTTGGGAGGCAGAGAATTCCACTGCCCCTCTTCCTGTGCATAACTGTGCTGGAGATCAAGGCTGCACAGGCAATCCACCCAGTCTGGTAACCTTGGACCAGCTTGTACTTGAAGCCTGAGGCAGCAGGAAGAGAGCAGAACTCTTTGAACCAAAGCAGTGGCTGAAGACATCACAGGCTTGTGAACTGGACTCAGAAAGCTGAAAACCAGATCGTCCCCCAGCACAGAGAAGGCGTGTTGTTGTCTCTTGTTGTTATTGGGGTTTTACACAGTAGCCTGTATCACAGGCAGGAGCTTGTAGCTTTGTATCTGCAGAGCATGCAGCAAAAAGCCTTACAGGGAAAAGCTGTTCTAAACCCAGCCTAAAGTGAGGATCAAACATGTGGCATCTGAGTGTGAGGCTGCTTGGCTGGCGGGGGCAGCAGCGCGGCTCTGGCCTCTGCATGTTATCTTCCACATCCTCCCTTGCCCCTTGTCCTGCAGGTTCAGATAAGGCCAATTAACTCCTTGGAATTCCATTTACAAACGACTTCCTGTTGCAAGGCATCCGCAGCTCTTTTAAACGTTGTCTTATCTGTGGGTTGTGAATGCAGAGGTGGGTGGTGGGGTTTTGTTGTCCTGAGTTGGATGGCTCCTGATGAGCTGGCAGCTCAGCACAGGAGATGTCAGGGTCAGTTTTGCAGCTCCCAGGCCACCCAGGTAAGTGCCTTGTGAGGTTGACTCAGGAGGAGCAATGGTTTTGAGTGCCTGCATTTCAAACAGGCCTTTTCTGTTGATGGGAGCAAGCTTAAGGCAGTGCCAAAGGGAAGGCTCCTTGCTGTAAAAGGATGGAGACTTGTCTGATCTCCTGCCCCAATATACAAGCCATTTAGATAACCTTGTCCCACCCCTCCCCACCTTGTTACAACACCACAGTTCTCCATCATATGGCAGGGATTTTGGTCTCAGAATAGCTGGAGCAGTTCCTGAGAACAGCCTTGTACCTTGTCCTCTTCAAAGCAATGAACTGTCTTCTGCCGTGTGGCAGTGTGAAGATACGGTGTGGAAAGACTCTCATCTGTGTTTGAGCCTTCCCCCCTCTGTCCCTCAGCTGTCCCTGGCACTGGAGAGGTGGCTGCAGGAAAAGGGGATAGAGCACAATGGGAGCAAAGCATCACAGGGAGAGCGCAGTGCAGAACATTCCCAGTGCCCTGAGAAACCCCCATCCCCAGTGCTGAACCTTCAGGTGGGGTGTTTGTGCCCGAGGAGGAAATGGCTGGAGGCAGAGGTCCTTCATGTGCCCGAGGGGAGAGCCGCTATCCCTATAGAAGGGAGATGGATGTAACTGTTGGAGGGGGGAAGAGCTACGACACCATTCAATGCTCGCAGGAGTCAAACCACTTTGTAATGCTTCATTTGTAATGCAGTTGTGAAATACCTCAGAAAACAGTTCATGGAATGCAGTGTGCTTTTCCACAGCCATCTCACCAGTTTACACTGGGGAAAGCAGAGCCCTGACCCTGCAGGAGCTGGAGCATTGGGAGCTGCTGATTCTAGCTCATTCCCAGCGCTTGGAAAACGCAAGCACCCTTTTCCTAGCTCAGCACATAGGGAGGGAGTTTCTGCGAGGGGAGCTGGCTCCTCAGCCCGGTGAGATGGTTCCTGTGCCCATGGGAGTCATGGCAAGAGGGGGCAAACCAGAGAAGAATGCAAAGAGTGAGGCCAAGTCTTGGGGTGTGCAATTGGCAGCGGCTTCGCTCTGTCTCCTGCTCATGTCCCATGTTCTCCTGCGTGCTGTGTGTGCCTCTTCTCATAGCGGTGGTGTTAGATGTGAGGCACAGAGGAAGGAGGAAACCAGACTGGGAGGTGAGTGACAATAGAGAAGGGAGGGAATTGGCCCAGTTCAATTCCATCCCCTGCTACAGCTCCAGTCCCACCTGGACCGGCCTGAGCAGATCTGGGCCTGGGCCTTTCTCTCACCCAAGAAGGAGCTCTTTGCCTGAGCTCAGATTTGGAGGTGGAGATGCTTCACCTGCTCTCCAGATTTGTTGGCACTGAAAATAGCTCTTCCGTCCAGCTTCCTTCTGGTAATTCTGAGTCAGGCTTCCAGGAACCGAGGGTGTGTTTTTGCTTTCTGCCTTGCTTTTTTTTTCTCCTTTAAAAATAGGAAATAATCGGAGTGTTTGTGCTTAAGGACTTCCCATCTTTTACTTGTGCTGCTGGAGCACGGGTCTTTATGGCTGGCACTCCTCACAGCCTCTAAACTCGTGTTGCTTCTGGAGCTGCTCCTTGCTCGGGATGCTGTGAGCTGACCCTGCTCGCTGCCGGGAAATTCCAGTGTGATTTTGGCTGTGTGGGAGCAGACAAAGGGATCTCCTTGGCTGGGAGTGTCCCTGGAGCTGCTGCCTGGCATTCCAGGCTGGCCCATCGCCCTGCTGTGTTAGAGCAAGGGACCCTTGTGCTGGTGGTGCAGGGGCCGAGTGGCCCTGCAGCTCCCATCACCCACGGGCATGCACAGAACGCTCACACTCCCTGTGCTTGCCTTGGTCAGGGACTCGCTGTGTGCACGATGACAAAAGCATCTACAGCATTTCCAGGGTTTAGGAGTTCCCAGGATTAGTGCCCTGTTCACAACCGAAGAATCAAAGTGCAGAGTGTAAGACCCGAGTAGAGGGCACAAGTACCTGCTGGTGCTGTGTTCTCGTAGTGGTTGGGCTGAGGGTCCAGGCTGCTTTCTCACCAGCACCTTTCTGTTCCAGCTGTTCCCACCCAGCAGATCATTCAGTGGCTTGGACAGTTCGAATGACCATGTTCCTGCTGGCCCCAACACCCCACTCCTCATAAGCTACCAGGTGAGAGCGATGCTGGGCTCCAGGAGCATCCACACCAGGCACTTGACTTGGCTTTATGCTGCTGAGTACTGGGTTGAAAGCTGGGCTGGGTCCCTTGTTTGGGGCCAGGGCAGAGCTGGGGCTCCCCGCAGCTCATCTGCCAGGCCATGGAAACATCTCCCCCTGATCTGATGGGGACCAGGCGCTGAAAGCAGGGGTGGGAGCGGGTGTTGCTGCCCAGGCCAGGCGCTGGCTGATGCTTTTCCTTGTGCTGCTGCAGTCTGTAAAGGAGCTGAATTGTGTCTGTGAGCTTGCACAGGGAGGGATCCCTGCGGGTTTCCGGGCAGCACCCGGTGTGCCCACAGGCCAGGGAGAACATCTGGTCAATGCTCTGCTTCTTTCCAGTCTCAGGCTCCTGCGGAGGAGGAGGATGAAGGTGAGGAGGAAGAAACAGAAGAGCTGGGGCAAACAGAGACCTATGCAGAATATGTTCCTTCCAAGTGTGAGTGTTGCCATCCCATGAGCGTGGGCAGTTCTGCTGGCTCCATTGTGCAGCAGCCTCAGGAACTGCTCCCTTATTTTCCTGCAAGCAGGAAATCACAGCCCAAGCTTGTGATTTGCTGGCACCCCGGGAGTGCTGCTCCCTCGTTGGTGCTCTGCTACCTGAACACAACACTTTTCTGTTGCTTGCTTTCGGGGGAGGCCTGATGTGCTTCTGGCACTTCCCAACAGAGCAAAAGGGTGAAGAGCTGGGACCTGTCCCTTTTGTTCCTGAGCAGAGGGCTACAGACTGTTCACATGAGGGCTGCATTCCCCTTTTGAGGTGCTTCTGGGAGGGAAGAACCTGAGCTCTCCTTTTCCTGTGTTGTCATTTAGCCAAGATTGGGAAGCATCACCCTGACCTGGTGGTGGAGACGAGCACGCTGTCCAGTGTCCCCCCTCCTGACATCACCTACAGCCTCTCCCTGCCACGCTCTGTTGCTGACAAAGGGTCCCTCTCTGCACTACAGCTGGAAGCCATCATTTATGCCTGCCAGGTACGTGCCCAGCTTGCACTAGCAGGAGACTGCCTTTTGTGTGGAGAGATGTTCAATATGGGTGATGAAACGCCAGGAGCTTTGCCATATGACATTTTAAATGCCTTTTGAAAGGGTTATTTGAAGCTGGGGTGGGGGGCTTCTGTGTGGGCTGTTTCCCAAAGAGAACCTTCGACTTGGTGGTGATGCTTGACCATTCCTGCCGTTGTCTGAGCAGGAAATGCACTTGCATCGATGGGATGTGTGAAAGGGTTAAGTGGTGCTCTTACAAGCTTTGTTAGCAAAGGCAAATCTAGTCTCATATCCGGTTCTGCTCTTGGTTTTGCAGCAACATGAAGTTTTATTACCCAATGGGCAGCGAGCTGGGTTCCTCATCGGGGACGGGGCTGGAGTTGGGAAGGGCCGGACAGTTGCAGGCATCATCTTTGAGAATTACCTTAAAGGGAGGAAGAAGGCTCTGTGGTAAGTTGGTGGTGGTGGTTTGGGTTTTCTCTTTTCCCGTAAGCCCTCAAAGTTAGTTTGGATCTGGGAGCAAGGAATTCCTTCAGGCTGATGTTGGCTTTATGGTTGACTCACGCTGCGGCCTTGGGTAAGTCATTTCCACTTCTTTGTGCCTGTTTGCTGTCTGAAATGGGAATACTTCCCCTGCAGCAGTGATGGAGAGTGAGTCACTCTGAAACAGCACATTATGGAGTGCAGTGTCAAGCCTGGCTTTGCTCTCTTTGAAGTCTATGGAGGGGCATTCGTGGACTTCCCTGGCGCAGACTCGAGCCCCTGGAGCATGGGCTTTAACTGCAGAGCATGCAGCTTGTCGTCAGTGGCAGCCTGGAGCCTGCTGGAGGCTCTTGGGCTGTGTGGGCAGTTGGAGCTGTGACGGTTTCACACACCTACTGCTGCTTTAGTCAGGCTATTAATCACTGTGCCTGCCCTGCCTGTCTCCTGAGGAGATAACCAGACCCACGTCTCACTTTGCAGGTTCAGCGTCTCCAATGATCTCAAGTATGATGCCGAGAGAGACCTGAAGGACATTGAAGCCTCCCACATTCCTGTGCATGCTTTGAATAAGGTAGGAAGAGAAGGTGTAATGGTGTTCTGGAAAGCCAGCCCCCAGCAGCAGTGAGATGGAACCTCCTTAGGACGTAGAGCGGCAGTCAGTCCTGCCTCCGCCTGGCTCATGGCACAGGCAGCAGCAGACAAGCTGCTGCTCTTCCCTCCTCCCAATGGGCTCTTCCCACTCCGGACTCTTGCTATTCTTACTTGCTCTGTGAGTGTGGAGCTGGCTCCTGCAGGGAGCTGGAAGTGGCTCCAGGCAAGTGCAAAGTGCAGCAGGACCTGAACCTTTCTCACCATTCCCGAAGTCCTGCCGAAGGAAAAGCACCGTTTTCCTTCAGTGACTCCATGATGAGGACAAAGGATTCCTCAAGAGAAACTGCAGTTGGGTGATGGGTATTCACAGGCTTCTTCACAGCCTGGGCTTTAATCTCTCCCCTGGTTTGAAATGGTATTGAACTCTCGTCGATGGAAACCACATGTTTTCAACACCTCTGAATGCACCCTGTTAGGAGACTCAAAGGGGTGTTTGTTTGCAGACCAGAAAGGCTTTAAATGGAACTTACTTCAGGTTGGGACCATGGGGGTTTTCCTCCTGCCCTGTATTTCATTACAGGTGGGACCCCTGACAGTAAGACAGGCACCAGCCTCACCTGGCCAAAGAGAGAATGATTTTCTAGCAGCAACTAAAACAGCTGAGAGGGTTCAGACCCATTGAACATTCTAAACTGTTGCTAAAACCCAAAGCGACTTCAGTTGGCCAGGAACTAGAAGTCCGAGCGGTGCCCACATTTCACTGCGTGCATCCAGATGTGCTGACACATTGGCTGGTGGAACTCCTCCAGACATTTCAAGTCCCTGTCATCACCGTATCTCAGTGCCAAGTACAAGTGCTCCAGCTACCAACAGGCTTTGTCTGTCCTGTGCTCGCATGGGGTTTTGTCCTTGAGGCAGGAGCGTGTGTCCTGCCGTCAGTGCACAGTCAGGGGTGGTGGCTGTGGGCACAGGATGGGTGCAGCACGCTGGGGCCAAGCATCCTGAGTGCTCTCGTTCTTCCTCTTCCTGCAGATTAAATACGGTGACACAGCTACCTCAGAAGGAGTCCTCTTTGCCACTTACTCTGCGCTGATAGGAGAAAGCCAGGCGGGCGGGCAGCACAGGACACGCTTAAAGCAGATCTTGGACTGGTGCAGGGAGAACTTTGATGGAGTTGTATCCTTTCTAAAAGAAACAACGGCCACAGGACAGCTGGGCAGAGAAGAGCTGCAGGGCTGTGATTGTGCTTCAGCAAGGAACAAAGAGCTTGGGGCCATAGGAAGTCATTGGGAGCACGTGATGGACGTGGTGGATATTTAAACGCTGGAAGCACATGCATCCCCCCACGTTCCTCTCTCCTCCATTCCTCCTCTCTCCTTTCTGTAATTAGTTAATGGGAGGAGGGGAAGAATGCAGCTGGGATTAACCTTTGCAGCATTCTTCTCCCTCAGCATTACAAGGCAAGGCACACCTTAGAAGTGAAGGGAGAGAAAGGGGGAAATGGCTTCAGGCTCTGAGGAGCACAGCACTAGGCAAAGCCAACCATTCCAGCTGTTGATCCTCGGTTGTTCGGGTGGTTGGAAGAGGCTGGGTTGTATTTTGTGTCTGCTGCCATCCCCGGAATGAAGACAGATCCTTTGTCCTTGACTGCCATTCCCCTCCAGATTGTGTTTGATGAATGCCACAAAGCCAAAAACGCCAGCTCGACTAAAATGGGCAAAGCCGTGCTGGACCTTCAGAACAAGCTGCCTCAAGCCAGGGTTGTTTATGCCAGTGCCACAGGTAAAGCTGCTCCCAGCACTGCGTGGTCACTTCTGTGATCTGAAGGATGCCCTTGAGCTGTGCACAGAGGGAGGTGGCGGTGGTACCACAGTGCTACAGGGGAGCCTGGTGTGCTAAGGTCTGCCTCAAGCCCCATCACTGCCATTACTTGATGGCAAGTCAGACCAACTGCTCCCCAGTTGAACTTGTTTCTGGCTGGTGGTTCAGCTGTCTGGTGATGCTTGACCACCTAGTGTATGGCAGGCAATGACTGGGAAGGTCCTTGGCTTTGCTAAGGCACAGTGGCAAATGGCTCCCTCTTCACAGCTGACAGGGAGTTGTGTCCACACAGGTGCCTCTGAGCCAAAAAACATGATTTACATGAGCCGCCTGGGCATCTGGGGGAAGGGCACCCCTTTCAGAGCCTTTGATGAGTTCCTGCATGCGATTGAGAAGAGGTAAGTCATGGCCAGCATCTCTTTCCATGTGGCTTATGCTTCCTGCACCCATCACCCTTTGGGAGGCTGCCTGAGGACAGTGCCTGACCGAGGGAGGTGGTGATTCTGCAGAGGCCCTGTACCAGAGGGGAAGGGGTTTCACCTCTGTGTTCCTCTCGCAGGGGAGTTGGTGCAATGGAGATCGTGGCCATGGATATGAAGGTCAGTGGGATGTACATTGCCAGGCAGCTCAGTTTCACTGGAGTGACCTTCAGAATCGAGGAGATCCCACTGGATCAGCAGTACAAGATTGTCTATGACAAGGCTGCAAAGTTGGTGAGCTGGTTCGGGTGCAGTGGGAGACTGATGGTTACTCATGTGGGAGGGTTCGAAGCCCCTAAACGTGGCCGTGACCACAGAATTGGCTTGTCCATAAGAAGAAAAGGGCCTACATGCTCAGCTTATAGAAAAACCCAATCTCACACTTGTTGGCTTCTATTTAAAAGCTTCATATTTGCAAAGCAGAGCTTGCAACCAGCATGCTAATGCACCAAGGAGAGGGTGACCACAGTGTTCCTTCAGCCCAACACAAGGACATCAATACTGCTGTTAAATCAGCTTCTCAAACTCCAGCCTGCCCTAATGGCTAACGAAATAACTCCTCAAAGCTTCAGGCATTAACTCAGCCTTGCTCGGTGTTGTCTGCAGTGGGCAGAGGCCTTGATGGTGTTCCAGCACGCAGCCGACTGCATCGGCCTGGAGTCTCGGAAGTCCCTGTGGGGTCAGTTCTGGTCAGCTCACCAGCGCTTCTTCAAGTACCTCTGCATTGCTGCTAAAGTCCGGCGGCTCGTGGAGCTGGCCAAGGAGGAGCTGGCCAAGGACAAGGTATGGGGCAGAGCTCACTGCTGGCAGCAGCAGCAGGCTGCTTGGGGGGCAAGCGGGGTGCTTCTTGTAGCACAACCAAAGGGAGTTAACTCCTGTTCAGTTCGGCTTGCAAGCAGCGTCAAACCTCTTTAAGGCTGGAGTTCTGTCCGTGTTAACCAGGGTGAAGCAAGTGTCCAGGTGCCTGAGGAGGATGTTCCCAGTAAATGATACTGAGGAGTTAATGTGGCCTCGTCTGCCCGGGCATTGCCCACTGTTTGCTTATGTGGGCAAGCTGAGCTGAAAAGGGTAGTTTGGGTCAGGTACCAGATCCTTCGTCTCAAGCACAGCTCTGTCCTGTCATCCTTCTGGATGCAACTTGGAAATTTTAGGTAGAAACTACCTAGCAAAGTCAGGTACTTCCTGTATTCAGTTACCCTCGATGGTGAGAGCATAGCTGAGGGGCTGGATGCTGAAAGGTTGGAGAAGTGATTCCTCATCAGGAGCCCCAGCAAGCAGTTGAGGCAGGTTCAAGGAGAACGTACCTGGGATGGGAAACAGCCTCTTGAGCCTGGAGCTGTTTCCTGCAGTGCTCCTGCTCTGACACCTTGTGTGCTGTCTCTTGTGTGTCCTGCAGTGTATTGTCATCGGGCTGCAGTCCACCGGGGAGGCTCGCACCAGAGAGGTCCTGGATGAGAACGATGGGCACCTCAATTGTTTTGTCTCTGCTGCAGAGTGAGTTAAAGATCCCTGGTTCTCCTCCGGGGGGGATGCATGGGAGGCTGGGTGCTAGGGAAAGCCCTGCCCTGGGGCCACTGTCACTTGCAGCTAAGGCCTCACCCAGTGCAGGCTGTACCTGGAGAGGATGCTCAGCTGGGGCCTTGGGGCACTGTCTCTTCAATGTGACTTCATGAGCTTGATCGTGGATTTGGAAGTCTTGTGTGGTCCAAACTTGCATGAGCAGCCTGCTCCAAGTCCACACACGTGAAAGGATTGGCAGGTGTAGGAGAGCCAGAAACATGAGCTCAGATGTAGTCTGTGGGGGTCTGAGTCTGGCAAATGGGGGGGTTGACACTGAAGGAACAAGCAGGAGAATCCTGTGTAATGCCAGAGGCCGGGATGATAACGTGAGGCAGCATCACTGGAGCAATGAGTGATCCAAGGTTCCCAGTGCTGGCTTTCAGCACGTGGATGGGGCAGGACCAGTCTCCTGGTTGTGCTGCCTTTGTTCTGAGCTAAAAGGAGGGTTGGTTGTGCCTGAAGTGGAGCCAGGAGCAGGACTCACGGTACCCTTTCAGCAGAGAATGGGGCTCATGCTCCTCATTTCAGCCCACCCCATAAACCCGGCTGCTCCTGCACGATGGGTGACAGAGCCCTGGGACACCGGGGTTGAGTTGTGTCCCCTGCTCTGCCGGTGGCAGGGCTGCTGCTGTTCTCTTTTGAAGTGACTTTTAATGGAGGTGGAAGCAAGGAGAGGGGCCAGAGGCTTTGTGTGGCCAGGCCAGGCCAAGCTTTCCTCGCTGGCAGGGGTTGTGTTGGTCTGGGTCACCCAGTGCCAGTTTGGTGACAACTGCTTGGATCAATTGGGTCTCTTGGGTTGCTTTCCCTGTCACAGAATTCCCAGGGAGAATTCCAGGTCTGGAGCGCTCTGAGGTCCCTTTGAGCCAGTCAATGCTCACAGCTGTAGAGGCAGGAGCCCTTTGTCCAGCAGCACTGGCCAGGTCACCCACCGAGTGCCTTTGGGCATCTGCTGAGCCTCCGATGGTGCTGTCCTGGTTTTCCAGCACCTGAGGGGATTTCTCCAAGGGGAATGTGCTGGGAAGAGCATGGAGAAACAGGGCTGCAAAGAAGCAGCTTCTTCAGTGCATGGCACCAGCCCAGCCTTTGTCCACAGGGGGAATGAGCAGCTCTCATGGCAGGGAGGCTCCTGAGAGTGAGCCCAGAGTCACCCAGCACCTGGGCTGACAGGGCCCGTCCTGCTGTCCTTGCCTCCTTCAGCCCCTCACACCGAGGGTGCTGGAGCTCCCTCCCTGGTTCCCAAGGCTCCCTTTCTCTCATGGGGTCGAGTTGTCATGTCCATGCTCTCAGCTGTCGCTTCCACATTGGTTTTTTACCCCCCAGGCCTCATTCAGCACTGTCTTCTCATTGCACCTGGGCTCCATCCCCACTCACCATGATCAGCATTCGTGCATTTGCTCTTTTATTTGCAGACCAGCCCACAGAAACGTTTCTTTTCCACCTTTCCTGATGTTTTCCATTCACCTGAAGCCACTGTGGATCCATGTTTGGTCCCTTTGCTGTGTTTGGTGGGCGAGCAGGGCCCATCAGAGCGCGTGGTGGAGACCATTTGTTGGACAGCCTACCCTCTGCTGTCAGGCCATGGAGAGGAGCCAGGACACTGGGATTTACTGGATTTTTCCATAGTGATGTAACAGTTTCCCAGCAGCGTGTTTCCCACTTCAAGCTCCCTCTCAGTTGCTATATAAAGGCCTTGCAACTTCAGCCCGCCCCATCGTAGCGTAGAGCCAGGGTCCGCTCAGCTTTGGTTTCCTGGGAATGGCCTCGGGAGCAGCAGGGAGGCCAGGGCAGAGGCACCGTTCCCAGCCTTGCAATGCTCTGCAAGCCCATTCCATGGCTGAGGATCCTATGGGAGAGCCGCTGGTGAAGCAGGGGTTATCCCCCAGCATGGAAAGCGGAGCTGGATGAGCTTCAAGGTCCCTTTCCAAGCCCGACCATTCCATGGTTGTGTGGTGGCAGGTCCACGTCGCTACGTTGATAAGGGGCAGCTGTGCCTATTCCTGGTAGCTAGAATAAATTTTGCATCTTACTTTCAGAGGCGTCTTTCTATCACTAATTCAGAAGCACTTTCCTTCAACCAAAAGAAAGAGAGAAAAAGGAACTGGCATTAAAAGAAAACGTAAGAGCACACTCCACTGTCCAGCATCTGACCTCCTGCCTTGTGCTTCCCCCCCCAGCCACTCAGCTGCTTCTTTTCCTTTTCCCCTTTTCCCTACTTGGTGCTTTTTGCTGCCTCCCGCACATCTCCCATCGCTCGCTCTTGGCTGGAGGAGGCAGCTCCAGGCCACTGACCCCATCCATCCTCCCTGTGACCCACTTCCCTCGTCTCCTCCATGTGCCTGGAGGATGCCCCTTCCCTCTGCCCTGGCTGGGGCAGATGGCACAAGAGCCTGGGCTGCATGTCCAAAGCCCTCTTGCAGCAAGGGGAGTCTCTCCATTGCCCTTTACCTATAGCATGGGGGGGGGGGGGGGAGGGGGGGGGGGACCCTCCCCTTCCCCGGGGGGAAAAAAGTTTTGGGGGGTTGCCCCCCGGGGGG
>JBAFWW010041983.1:6463-19198 GCA_036873685.1 Agapornis canus
TGACCTTCTTGCAAGGCCACTCAATTCTTCACCTTTCATAAAGAAGAATTCCTCTTGTGCTGGGTAGAAAGTCCATTTTAATACAAAAAAAAATAAAAAAAATACAAAAAAGAAAAAACTTAAATAGCAATGTATCATTAAATAACAGAACAGGAGGACAAACATTTGCTAGCTACTGAAAGCCAGGCCTATTCCCGCTGACAGACAGAAATCACTGTGGCAGATTTTCTGTAGCGAGGATGGTGAGCCCTCTTCTGGAACCATGTCTCTCCCCCTTTAAGGTCAGCAGCAGCAGATCACAGTGCATTTCTTTTATCCTTACCAGTATTTTTTATTAATTTAAATGGTATAAAAGAGAAAGTGTTCGTGTTAAAATAAAAGTATTCAAGAAAGTTACGAAAGAAGATAGGTATTTGGTTATTCCAGCTCACCAAAGCTAGCTGTAAACCCAAAGAGCATCTCTGCTGTTATACCTGTAACCAGAAGATGGCATTAAATTGCCACAAATCCGCTTCAAGTATCCTTAACTGCTGCCTGACAGAGCCTAGCGGAGAAGACTCCTGGGCAACTCACACAGCTACAAACCTGTCATTTAAGCTACCACTTCGGTAAACTCCCTGAAACTGGAGAAATATAGCCAATATCTAACGAATTTGGTGGCACACTAGCAACAAAAATGTGTTGTTTCTTGCATCCTATCTGGTCCCACAATGCAACTGGCCCCTAGCATATCTGCTTTGGCTTTTCTGGAAGGCCACCAAAACTGCAGGACTCAGAAGGATCCTACATCCCTTGGTATGTACAACATGTGCAATATTGTCTCATGTCACCAGTTGATCAGAATCTCAAAAACTATGGGGAGTTTTCAGTGGACCAGGTTCCCATGACACTCACATCACCTCCAATGAAAAGGTCACACTATGGAAATGATGGGGGATTGGCTGGATTCTCTATTGGTTTATGGCAAGCCTGAGGGCCATGTGTCTGAGGATGTTGCCTCTTTCACAGTGTTTCTGTGTAACTTCAGGGATGTGTTTGTATTGATTGACCAAGCAGAGGCTTCCCAGATTTTACTGAGAGAAGTTATCCCAGTAACTTGTCCACAGCTTGGAGCACTGCCCAAGTGCAATGTAAGGCATATCTCAGAAGGCTGAAGTTTCAGGAAGGAAAACTCACGCATGTGCACTGACACCAAAGAGAGCCACAGAGCCCTCGAAGTTTCCTCTATGTGGTTCAACTGAGCAGGAGGCTCTATTCCCTCCTGCCCTGCTCCAGATCTGCAATGCTCCTCTCAGTCCTGTGGACGATATGCACTCCTGAGCAGTGGGACACACTGGGACACACACTGCTCTGGCTATACCACCAGCTGTCTGTCATGGATGCAGGAGAGCATTCCGTGACATAAAAAGAAGAGGTTAAAGGAATGCTGGGAGTATCCTGGTAAACCTGATGTTACAGATAAACCTTCATCCCTGCCCTGTGAAGTGCAGGTTGTACAAGCAGAACTAGAGACACACACAGGCACAGTCTGCCTGGCTCCAGGACACCCCTTGGTGCAACAGTGATTTCCAAGCAGACTGCAGCAAACAGTGAAGCAGACAGAGAAGAGGAGCCAAGGTCCTGCTCCCCTTGGCCTGCCACATCCCCACCCCAAGTTGCAGTCCCACTTTGAAGGAGACAGCTTTGCTGCTAGGTGCCAGTCAGACAATTAACAGCATGCAAATACATGAAGAGTTGCTGTATCAAAACAGGCTCTAGCATACTGCCAGAAAAACAATTTAAAACAAACAAAAACTTGTATGAAGATAGCTCAACATGGTTATTTCATTTTCCATATTTAATAAGTTGGTCATTTTTCTTTTTTAGTGAAGTATTGCCTCATTTTAGTCTAGTGCTATACCACCCCACAAAAAAAAATCACTACACCAAAACCCCACACACATTTAGGAGAAGAAACTGCCATTTAAGGATTAACAATCAGGATATTTCTACTCTAAATGCAGGATAGGTGACAAGGAGAATACTGAGACTTCCTTCTTTCTGTGTTCCACACAAACACAAAAGAGACTCCAGCAAGAAAAAAATCCAGGCGCTGGAATTACCCTGTATTTACACAGACTGAGTAGCAATTCTCTCAATGAGCTTTGTCCTCATCTCAAAAATTACTTCTCATTTTTCTTGGGGGAAAAAAAAAAAAATAGAGAAAAAAATTATTCCTGCCTTTCAGATAAATAATTCAGAGGTTTTGGATGTTTGAAGACTTCTTTGTTCTGAGAAGAAGGAAGAGGCTCCAATGATGGACATTTAAAGAAGAGATCAGCTTTGCCAACATCCATGTGCAGCCCAGACAAGATGAGTATGTGTATGCAGAGGAAAAGCAGAGAAATAAAACTCAGAATTGGAAGAAACCTTGCCATTTGGGTTGCCAGTCATCTGGATCAGCACAGCCTCCTGGCAGCCCATAAATCTGCACTGCCTTTGCCTGGGACTTGGTGGTGGAGGGACAGAGAGGACAGGCTGAGAACAGCAGGACAGGAGTTAGACGTGGTCAAGAGCCACACCTGGAGCCACAGTATAAACATGGGTGAGGGGAGGGGTACATATGAGCCCTGTTACTGCTGCTGGAGAAAGTGTAGGACAGGGAAAGGTTTGAAGAGAATGGGCAATGGCAGGCAGCACTGTCCAAAAGCAAGGTAATGCTCAGTTTGCAGCATGTGAAACTGCTGAGATTGAGTGCTCAGAGAGACTGAGAGAAATGCAAACGGAGCCCCTGGAGGGGAACCATTTTTCAGCAGGTCATGAGCAAGCCAATAATGATTTCCACTTCATTTGTATGTGTGCTAACCATACTTGGCATTACTTCAGAGACTGGGGTCAAAAGTTCAATGATTATAGATCTTTGCTAAAGGCATTATGCTAGAAGATGCATCTGGATAGCTGCTAAGGAAGGGTCAGAGCCAGGTTTGCACTAACCTTTATCCCTGTCCTGGTAGGCTTCCCCAGCTGAGATAAATTACGTATAACTGGCACACTGAGAAACAGCCACAAAGCTCATTTTACATGTTACCTCACTGCCAGGATGCTCCAAAATAGCAAATAGGAAGCAGAACAAGTAGGCCAATGTTCATTTTGCATCTCTCAAGAGCCTTTCCATGCTGCCTGTCTCCTGGGCCAACAAGAGCCTTCCTTTGTCCAGACCCTATTCCCTATGTCCTCAAACAACGTTTCTCAGCACAGCACACACAGAAGTTGAGTCATGCACGTATGAGAGGAGGGAAAGGATAACCATCTTCCTTGTAAACTGTCAGGGAAAGATAGGCAATTACAGAAGGACCAACCAATCACAGAAGGACCAGTGCCTAACCCCAAGAGTGCAAAAACCCTCCCTTGCAATTAATCAGCATACACACTCTTGCGCTCTCCACAGCAGTGCCTGGCACTGTAGTTGAGGCCCTTGTACACCCACTGCTTTCTCACCACACAGCAGGACACCCATTTTCCAGGTACAATCACAACACCTGGTATTGAGGTGGATATCCTTATGGGGCTTAAAATAGGACCTAACTGTCTGCTGCTAAAGGAAGCTTTGGACCAGCCTCATTCCCCAAAGAAGAGTAGCAGATTCCCCATATATAGTAGCAGATGCCTATTCCCAAGACCAGGGCAGCTCTGTGGCAAGCCAGCCTCCCAGGTAGCACCAGCAGGCAGCTCCCTCACAACTATTGCTGTGGCCTCCCTGGAAACAGCAGACACTGCACCCCTCACTGCCTGCCTCCCTGTAATGCAGCAGCAGCAAAGTCCCAGCACTAGCTGATTTGCCTTGACCAAAGACAAACACTTAGCAAATAAAAAAAAGGTCAAATAACCAATAACTTAGTCTCTTGGAAACACTGACAGCATTTTAACCTCACCCTTTAGGCTCTGTTGGCCTGGTGGACTCACAATGTAAAGCCCACATGATAGAAGAGAGATGGTGGAGTTCTCCCATGCTTCCAAAGAGGTGGTCCTTTTGTCACCCCTTATGGCCTCAGTGGCACTTGGCTGTTGCTGCTTGGGGACAAGATGAAGGGAAGGTGACCTGCAAGCACAGATTTCTTTGAGTAAGATAACAGAGCTACAGCAAAAAGAGAGGGTCAAGTACACAGCCACAATGCTGTGAGTGCTCCTTTGCACCAGTTCTTGCTGTCTTGGCTTTCTTGCCTTTATCGGAAACATACCTGTTTCAGACTCTCACAACTCAATGGGTTTCAGCACACAACTTCCTTTATATTGAGCTGGCAAGAAAGGGGGAGATTTCTTTTGGCCCAGGTGTATTACACTGACTTTGTTTTCCAGCTATGAGTAGCAGAGAAACCTCTCTGTTTACTTGTTTTAATCTGTTTACTTGAGTAGACTCAAGCAAAAATGGAGCACCAGAGGCTTTCATTAACTCACACAGAGCTTGGTTGAACTGGATACAGGTAATAAATACTGTCTGGGAAAGACATGGGTTCATTTTTCAAGGACCTCTAGGCAATTGTCTTGAACTTTAATAGGTGCTTTCAATGCATTCTTTAAGGGTATAAGCCTGGTAGACACACAACAACCACTGCAATCAAAATCTAATAAGAAGTCTGAGTTTGTTTTCATTGGTAGCCACTTGCACTGATCAGTTTGGGCATCTCACCAAATTGCAAGACAACCTTCTTGAGTCAGTGGGTAAGATGAAAAGCTTACTTAGACAGTACTAAATCACTAGAATTGATTGCACCCTATTGCTTATGCTCTGATTCCACTGGCAGAAAAGGTATGAGCTGCCTTATTCACACACACAAACAAGTGAACTCATTCATAAACAGCTGCTTTCCACCTCAGAGCAATGAAAATTAATAATAAAAGTAATTAAACCTCATCAGCCATCAAGCATTTGGAAGCTCCAGAGCCCATCACCAGATCCTCTGAGAATGCATCAGCCTCCTCATGAGAGAGATTGGGGTTCCATTCCTGCAGAGGCTGGCTGCCAAGGACCACAGCACCTGCTTGTCACACACCAGCAACAGATTATTCCATGGTATCGACACCCCACCCCCCACCCCCGCTCTGGATTAATTCATTTAATTGTCTCACCACATCTTTTCCCATTAGGCTGATGTAACTTGTTTAAGCATATACAGATTGATTTATAGCAGCACTAGGGATGTTAATCAGATGCCTGCTCTCCAGTTAATGCACGCTCTATATGAGATGCAAGACAATAGTCTCCCGTATGGGAGCTCTAGCCTTTCGTCTTGAAATCAAAGGCAGCCTCACAGTGAGAGCAGAATTACACTGCACTAAGAATAGGTGGCTTCCACTGGCATTGCAGGTAAGGCAAGGTCATTGCCTCCTGCTCTCAGTTCTCAAGTACCATCTTCTTTAAATACAGCTGCAATCAAGGAAATGGAAAATCTCTTTAAAAGTTCACTGATAGGAAGATATTGGAGACCACTTAAATCCTAAAACATTGTCAGGAGGTAAAGGGTTCCCTTCAAATGCAACCTCACTTGTCTCCAATTTAAAGAGGCACTTTCCTTCACAGTGCATGCTCAACATTCTTTAGCTCACTGCTGCATTTTCCTGCATTTCGCTCTTACTGAAGTCACACAGATAGCTTGGAAGCCTGTATATAACAGCCTTCTTTTCCATACATACATTTCAGATCATGCAATGGACACTAAGACATAAATGTTCAGATACTGTGGAGGTAGTTGAAAACAGTTCTCAATAGTATCAATAAAATTTGAAAAGTTTTTGGAAAAAAAAAATAGGACACCCTGCAGATCCAAGATACTTTTCATTCTGTTGCTGTATTCAGATTTAAATTAGATACATTCAGTAAGAATTAAGTCTATCTGCAGGTGCCACCATCTCACTGAAAGTCAAAGAAAACTTGCACCCCAACTTTGTGTTCTAGGAAAAGAAACAAAGAAAGAACTCCCACACATCCACTGTGCCAAACTGCTAAAGAAAACTGAAGTTCTGATTCTCACTCTAACCTACATAAACACTCTTTGGGATTACAACCAGGAGACCATCAGTCCCATCACATTTTGACAGCAAAACTCATGCATTTTCCCACCAGCAAGAGGACTCGGAGCAGCAGTTCTCTTAGCTGATTCTCCCAGGTGCTTCTCCTGCTACCCAACTGGTCCTGCCTTGGTTAGCAAAGAGACTTCACCTGCTCAGATTTTCAAATCCTCCAGAGGAGGCTTTCAGTACAGTTTCCCAACACAAAGTTACTGGATGTGTTGACAAATCTCAGCACTTCTTAAGAAATCTATTACACTTACAGCCTCCTCAGATCAAGGGAGGGGAGACTTACATAAAAATTCATTTTAAAATTGCAGAAACGATCTCTTGAACTGAGTTCCAGACCCTTTACACACAGCAGAGAGGAAGGTAATTTGGACATAACCAAGAAAAGAGAAGAGCAAAGAAATAAAGGCCTAAAAGTGGCCAAAGGGATGGCAGCAGCAGAGGCTCTGTGGAGAAGAAACATTCACACAGTCAAAGCAGGCACACACTTCCAGAACTGAGTAACAAGGCAACACCTGCCCTCTCACAGTTTTCTTGTCTCATTTGGCTTTTTCTCATTTGACTTTCTCTGCGGCCAGGCCACAGTCAGCAATGCCTCCCCATCAGTGCTGTGTGACCTGGAGCCTGCCTTGCAGCCCTGGAGCAGGGGCCAGGACAGCCTCGAGCACAGAGCAGGATCCACCCCACTGTCCAGCCCTCACCTAGCAAGGGTCTCCAGGAGCACCTATCTCAAGAAACATTTCCCAAAGCCCTGCATCATAGCATAGATGTGCTAAGGATGAGGAACCAAGAATGAGAAGGGAAACTGGCACTAACTCCAGCCCAGGAAGGGAGGCAATGAGAGGTGCACAGCCCTGAGAGCCAGCCAGGGCAGTCCAGGTTTCTAATGTCAGGTATCTCACATTTACAACAAATTCTTTGAGAACAACTTTCATGCTGAGAGCAACTCACAACATTTTCAAACAAAATAAGTGAGACAACTGTAAAAGTACCTTCAGATGATTCATGAACAAAGACCAAAACCCCTTATCTAATGTATTATTAACTATGGATTATTATTCAGCTCTATTCAAAAATACCAAAGGCCACTTTGATAGATCTAAAAGCACCAGCAGGAGCCACTGCCCTTTGTACCTTGCTAAGAAGAGCCCCCAGTTGACAAGGACCACATAGACCATATGCTGCTCTGAAGCCACACTGACAACCAGAGAACTCAGCAGACACATGAAGAGTTAAAAGCACTACGAAACACTGCCTTCACTCTTCTGCATATACCCAAAATCTTCTCCTGACACCTCACACCAAGAGGGGATTCAAACAAACACCTGGTTTACCCCAAACTAAGATTAACATCACCTGAACCCATCCTCCCTAGCAGGGTGGATGATCAGTCTCATACTCAGTCTTATACCTTTCTGAGGTCCCTTCCTAAATTTGTGTGAATCTTACACACCTGCAAGTACCCGCAAAGTGGTTTCAGCCTCTACTGATTTTATCTATGTTGCAAAAACCACATTTTCTCCCCTTGTTCTCCAGTGTTTTCAATGCTCTGAAATGCCACAGCCAATCAAAATGTTAAGGCAAAGGATGAAATGCAACTTCTTACAAACAAAAGAATGCAACTAGAAGAGATGGGCAAGACCAGTGACAAATTCTGCCACAGCCACACTTAACGTGCCTATAATGCATACGCATGAGTAAATACACTAGGCACTGAGTAATTCTTTAGGTTTATCTTTTCTGCCTTTCATAAGTCACATAGAAAAGTAGGATCCACTACAACACTGTGCTGTTTTTTTCCAGGCAGTAATGCCTGTTTCATTCTTCACTCAGAACTGCCTCTTTTGCAACAGTTTTGTAGAAAGGCATTACAAAATTGCTAGATGCCAGAGCTTTTCTTGACAGTGAAATCTCACTGAAATAGTACGAAGATACAAGCTGGCTTGTATCCTGTCACTGGGACGTGTCACATACAATATATCCTGCAAACACATTTTTAGTTCTTTGCCGAGATATTTGCTTTCCCATTTAAGTAAAACATTCATATTCAATTCATTCTGCTTGGGACAATGTTGATCACTTTACAGATTACCAAACCAAAATATCTGACAGGTTATTTGAAATACCCTTCTGCAGCCAGCACCAGGAGAATGCTCAACATGATAGAAACCTACATTTAAACTGTCAGCAAATCAGATTGGCTATCTGATGCCGTTTTTAAAGCAACAGAAACTATTTGTGAGTGTGTGGAAGATGTGTTTTCTCCTGTCTTACTTCTAAGAGGCTATTAAGCAATGAGGAATTAATGAGATATTTGATTCGGACTACAGCAAAGCCCTAAAAGGTGAGAAGACACAAGTGGCTAGTGGGGAATCAGTAGCTTCAAAATATTTCTTCAGCTCCTGCTCCCTGCAACATTGGATGAGAAATGAGTGCCTTCATGAACTTGAGAGGGTTTGGAACAATGATAGATTCTGTATTTTTTATAACTGAAAAGCTGAAAAACAGGGTAACTTGGGGAAAAGATTATATTTTTTTATGGTTGGTTGGAGAACATTCTGACAGGCTTCCTCAAAAGAGCGAAGGACAAAAATTATGCTAAGGTACTAGGAAGAGAAGCAGTCATTGGGAGGAACAGGATATTCACAGGTCTAATAGCTGCTTCTTGTATCTCAAAGACAGACACTATTTGTCACTCTCATCTAGTCTGGGACTGAGAGAGCAAATGGTTAAAGGATATAAAGAAGAGATGAGGGTGGTTTAAGGTGAGGCACACAGTAAACATAGGCATAGTGGGAACAACACAGGAAAAGAAATTTCAAACTGAACATTAGGAGACTGTTCAAGCCACGAATTGTATTGGACAACTAAGTATTCTCCAAGGGGAGAAGTGGAAACTCTATTCACGCAGCCATTTAGAAGTAGAGACATGACTTTGCCATAGAGAATACCTTGGGCCTTCAGAGTTGGAAGAGACACTATAATTTAATTGCTCTCTTTTACCTCTAACAGAGCAATTGTCTATTACAACTAACAAGAACATCAACTATTGCTAAAGATAACATAAGCTTAGACATAAAGTCTTGTATTACTTTCTCTGTTCTCTTTCTCATCTATTTTTCTCTCCCTCTCTAAGCATTATTGCCAACAAGTGAATTAAAAAAAAAATACAAAAAAAAAAAATCCCTTTATAAAGAGCAGTTTTTTTCATTGAACACAGCTTTTACAGAAATGGTTTCATGTGCAGTTCCCATCTTTCATCACTCCTCTATCATGCATGAAGCTTTGACAGAAAATTACAACAGACGCTGTCTCCCCAGGAGGCTGTGCCTGGTGGCTATTCCCAGCAACACCAATAGCACCACTGGCTGGAGGGGCTAAGGCTTGTCCAGACAGTGCTGCCAATCAGCCCTGCCCAGCAGGAACCTAAAGCAGGACCAGGATCCTGTGTGTGCCTCTGCCTACACCCGTGCGTCTGCCTGCTTAGAGAACAAAGATTTTAGTGCCCAACAGGAAGGGAAGGAAGCTACCACTGACCTACAGGAATATGTGTCCTGCATTTTGCTGAGCCAAAATAGCCAGTGCTTTCTCAATAATTCCGCTCATGGCAATAATTCATTGGTTTCTGTTTGACAAACTGGCCATTTTGTGCACAAAAATGCTTTTGAAATGAAGCTGTTGAAAACAGGCTTTACCTTCTATCTCTTCCCTTTTCCTCCACTGCACTGCTAAAGATTGTCAAACTAGGTGAGCCTCTCCCATTTGGCAGGATCAGATTAGCAGGTCTTTTAATCAGAAAATAGAACCAGAAAAGAAACACATAATTAGTTTAGTACTAAGTGCTAAAAAGTACTGCCATATCCTTACGAGGACAAGCTCTCTATTGAAGACATTAAGTACTCAGGCTGTTAAGAAAATTAATGCTTTGCAGACACGAGGAGCTCTAACTTTCTGACTCATTGTGTTTGGACTCCTCACAGCAAAAAGTTTTTCTCCTCTGGAAGAAGGACTCCTAAGGATATACAATAACGTAAGTCCATTCCTGGCAGCAGAGTGCATCATGGCGCTTGCTGTTTCTCTCTCCCTTGCTGTAAAATCACCCTGATACAGCATCAAAAACAACTGTCATTCCAAAGTGCAAGGACTATCAGTTCAGCAGGTAGCAGGACGAGCAAGCGCAGATTGTACACAAGTCAGTTTTTCTGTTCAACTGCTCAAATATTTATCTGCTGTTTAGACAGAAACCTCTCTCATTTTTCCAAAATTCCTAGCATAGGTAGGTCTTTTTAATCTAAAGAGAACATTAGAAGTGTGACCAACAGGTCATACTAAAGCCCACTTTCCCCTCACGTTCCACTTGAACTGATGCCACCTTCAAACATGTACATTTATTGCTTATATGTGTTATATATTTTCTGCTGTTTCTGAAATCTGGAAGATCCTAAATGCAATTTCCCTTCCTGGGCCCTGGGCTTTTGTTGGACTTGAGAAAAAATTCCTCTCCATGGCAAAACAGTCATCAGGGGCTGCATTTTCCTCCATCTACAGCATCTAGAACAAAGAAAGTCATAAGAAGTCCTAGTGCACTCACCTCTGCTTTTTTTACAGACCTAAAATCTTCTCCATCTCCTTGACATTAACAGTGGCTTTCCAAAAACATGTGTTCTGCACTGGAGGACAAATGAAGTACATCACTTCCACCGCATTCCTCCTCTCAAAATCAAGTGCCACATCTTCTGGGCTTTGGAATGAAAGTACAGAATTTTAAAAGTTGTCTCATCTCACCCTGAAGTCTCTTCCCAAATATAATTATGAATTTCTAGGGCAAACACCAGGGAGATTCTTTTCTTTTTACTTTAATTTGCTGTGGGTCCATCCACTTCAACCACATTTGAAGGTACATTTCCTCCCCATTAGATCTGTCTAGTCAAAGAAGCTCACGTAGCGATGACGCATCTCTTGCAGATAAAGGGTATCTGCTGATTTGATTTACTAAGAAGGCTAAATATATTATGCAACATTTTACAAGTATAATTCTGCTTTCCCTTGATGGTAATAAATTTGATATCAGCTCCCTTGAGACAAGAAAACTAGTCCCTTTATTATCCAGACATGACCCCCAGAGCCAGATTCCATTTTAGAGACGGGAAATGACCATATCTCTGATTAAAAGGGAAACTTTAATCAAATAAAGTGCCTCATCAAGCAAGAGCCAAGATTCCAATACTCCTGACTGCAGCACAGCAATGATCCAAAGTCATATCTGCCCCCAACCCATTACTGCTTACTGCAAACGTGATATCCATCCCAAACAGTTTACCTATCACCCTGGGAGCTGTGCTCCTAGTCCCTGCAGAAACATGTTCCCAGGCTGCTACCCCAGGTCTGTGTGAGGAGCCAGGAGGATGGGCTTTGCAGTGGCTGGTTGGGGGTGGAAGAGGGGTTCGCAACAAAATCAATCTGGCAGGTGATGTTAGCCTGAATTATGCAGCAAGTGCACCAGCCATGGCCTTCAGCTCAGGACCCTTCTGTTCTCTATGACACTTTCCTTCTATACTCTGGAATGATCTTTTGAAGCTTTAGGATACTACATTATTTAGTGTCGCAGGTCAAGAGCTTGGTCCCTATTGTCAGTAGTGTATTTCTGCAGTTTTACAGCAGAGATAGTAAATGAGTAACAAATAATGGTAACAACGACAATGCAGATGTCTAGGAGTATTATTTCAAGTGTGCTTTAAAACTCCATTTCTGTGTAAGCACAACTGGATCTGTATGCCACTCCATGCAGAAATCCATCTTAAAGTCTTTCTGGGCATCTAGACAGCTTTCCTGCAACAGAGCAGGGTATAGTGACTGACAGATAAATCATCTCCCTTTCAGCTGTGGAAGCCCAGCTATGCAAGCAAATGAAGGCACCCGAACTCCACATCTCCCTAGGAACTGCTCAGCTGAGAGATCCAGCTATTTCGTAAAGCCTTCTTCCAACATCCTCTTGGATCAGCCCACGTTTAATTTCTACCCCAGGAGCAATGATATTTACCCTCTGCTTTATGCCAGAAGTATCCCCCTAATACAAAAGCCTCTGCACCAACTGAGGCTCTTTGTTCCGCAGGGTCAAGGGCTGCAGCTCCGTCCCGGCAAGATGTGATACCACCGTGCCTGAGGATTAATCCCCCGGTATTTGTCCGAGCGTCAGGCACACAGGCACGCACGCAGGAAGATGTTTACTGTGTTACGGCTCTGGCTTCCAGTGCAGCTTCAGTGGTCTTCTGGGTGGGAGAGCTGCCACCGGGGGGCACACACCGCCTGAGGAGGGGCAGGGCTCAGCCTGGCTCTGTTTTGCCCCTCACCCGGTTAGCCCGAGTACCCCCGGGGCGCCTCCGCGTCTTCGCCCGGCCACGGCATCTGGGTGGGGGGCATTCGGGGCGGCGGAGTGAGCCGGCAGCTGGTGAGCAGCCCCTGCGGGTGGCTCTCGGGCTAGACGGCGGAAGCCGGTGGAAGCACAGGGTGGCCGGGGAGGGAGCGGTGGTTTCTCTGTGGCCCCGGCCTGGGGCGGAGGGACCTTTGCAGCTAGCACCGCACGGGGGCAGAGCCGGTCACCGCCGGTAACGGCAGGCGAGCTCCAAAGGGGCAGCCCCTTTGGGAAAACTGAGACTCAGGGATGTGAGGAGAGAGGGCCAC
>JBAFWW010041983.1:25978-38632 GCA_036873685.1 Agapornis canus
GTTTGGGCCTATTGTATCAAAAGAAATATGTGTGTCATATAGCTTATTCTTGTACAGAGAAGGCATAATAAGCATCTTTAGAAGTGAAAACCAGGATAAGCATACCACCAGAGAGACACATGTGAAAATATTCACCCTGTCACAGATGATTTCTGTGACTTTTGTCAGATTAAGCCATTTCCTTTATATGCTACTTAGAAAGACTGCTATGTGAAGTGTCTCAAATGCAGGACATGCCACCCCTCCTGGTCCTCCTGCAGCCAGCCTGCGAAACCCAGACCTGTGCCGCAAAGCACTGGCACCCCACAAGCTTCTAGCCTGCAGGGCAAAGACATGTCTTCATCAAGCTCCTTCCCACAGCTTCCACATCTTTAATACAGAGATGACAGCAACTCACTGTGTCCATGGAACTGTGCAGTGACAAATACATTTAAAGGCTTTCATGGTGCTTTCATATCAAATGATAGAGAGGATGTACAAACTCCTTATATAGAAAACAGCAACCTTACAACAACCTGTGGCAACATAAGTACCTTCAGAGATGTCACCTCCTTCCTCCAGCTAACATATAACAGGTCATACAAAGCATGCAGATCACAGCACAGTGCATCGTGAAATAAATCAGAGTGACAAAATACACCATGCCAAGAAGGGACCATTTATGTGCATCAGAGAGTTCTGGATAAATAAATTTATAGGGAAATGAAACAATCAATGTCAGATCAATCTCCACAGGGCTCAGTTCAGCTACTTTTGAATGCTGTACTTCTATTTCTCTTCAGTTTTGTCTGTGTATGCTTTTGCAGGGAATACTCCCTGTGTACGTTTTGGTTACAAATGATGGATACTGACTGGACTTTAAATCTCTTCTATTTACAGAACTGAGGCGTGAGGCTTCATAAGTGCCCCCAAGTGGCTTCAGCTTCTGTCCTCAATAAAAGATATCAAAAGAAATGCAGGAATGCCTGTCCTAGACAAAAACATGCAGAAGAAGGAGAACAATACGTGCAGAAAAGATGAGACAGTAAGTGACTGTATTCAGAAAAACAAAACAAGAAGAAAAAGAAAGGAAAAAACAAGATTGATGATAAATGACTTCACAGCTTCTAATGCTGTAAATTAGTATAATAATTGTTAACCATGCTCTGTTCCAGAGCTGATATCTGCATTTCAGGGAACACTAGTTATCCCACAGCAGTTTATAGTCAGGAACCTTGATCTAATGTTACTGGGTTGGACTAGGTGAGTGCCAGACATCTCTTCTAACCAAATACATATCTCATATCCAAATACACTCTTCCTCCCAACAGCCAGGGAATAATTCCAGTAAGTGAAATATTATTACACAACAGGAGATATATTGCTATACAATCAGCGATAGCACGTAATTATTTCTTAATAGTACAGAACTATCAAACTATCACATGATTCATATTCAAGCTGCTTTAAAAGATGCTGGATATGTGTACACCTGTGAGCATCCAACCCCTCATGTGTAAAGCTTCATTCCTAAGCAGAGTTATGAACTGCACAGTTACCTTACCCCAAAACACAGGGCCAAAGCCAGGTATCAAAAGAAACCCAACTATTTGTCACATCTCTTCCCACTGACCAAGAAATCAATGACAGAAGAGATATGCCCTTTCAAACATAGCTTGAAACTATATTGCTACTCTTTTACTTCTGAGATCCAGGATGCATTACAGGCTGAACTGATTTGCATTTCTTTTAATAACAGGTAATCCTATTATACTTTCTGTAAGTCTCTGAAATTTTTGGTTTCTAGATAGGGAAACATAATGCAGCATTGACTTTTCTGTGGATGTCAAAAGTCAGAGCTGGTATTTGAGCTCAGAGGATACCCACTCCCTGACTTCTCTTTAGAGCACTTCTCTGCCCTCTTTGCATGCGCTAGCACATGAGTTTGCAGCTAGCCTTGATCTGAGCAGCAGGTGGGATTAGGTGACTGCCAGACACCTCCTTCCAACCAAAATCACACTATGGTCCCGCAATCCTATGAAAATGAATGCCTACTACATCAAGAACTAGTAAAAAAATCTGAGCTTTACCTGCTTTAGGAGACAAGCAAAATCAAATTAGAGAAATAAGCCCTCCAGAAGTTTATGATCTACACTACTTTCTAATGGACAAGCACAGCTGAATTAGATGACCATTTCTCAACTGTGAGATGTGTCCACCAACCTGAGGAACCAGGCTTAGAGCACAATGCTTTCCTGCTCCAAACAAGATAAGGACAAAGCAAGTATGAACAGAAATGATTTTTCTTGAAACCTTCAAGGAGGGTTCCAGGATGGCCAACAGCAGTTTGGCAGGGTAAAGTACAGGTTTATTTAGGATTGTATGTAGTCAGTACCAAGAGACAGAACTTCATGTTTTCTGTTTCTGCAGTTGTATAATCAACCATATTACCAATCAGACAAGTATTTACCCACAGTTTTACTGGTCACAAGCTAAACACACTTATTGACTAATGAAATCAGTAAATAATTGTAAATTAGTAAATAATTCTATGATTCCATTCTATGAAATACCTTCTCTTAATGCATTATTATGCTGTAATGTATTTGAAGGCTTCCAAGAGTCTAGCTTAGACTATATGCCTGCATTATGCCTATTTGCCTGTTTGTCCTAGGATTTAGAAACACTTTTACCAAGGAATATTCTCCTGTTATCCACTAGTTTCCTGGACTATCTATTTGAAATTCTCTTTGCCTACAAATAGAGCCATTGGAGATGTGCCATTGCTTCAGTATTGCGTACAACTGCATACTGTGTCCTAAAATTCAGGCACTTGAAGACCTAATGAAACTCTACTGAAGTCACACAATTATTTGCACTAATCAAGCACCTCAACTGCTAAAACAAAATAGATGGATTAAAAAGGGGATGCAAAAAATTAATAACCATCAGAATAAAAAGAAGAAAAAAGGAGGAAAAGGATGACAATTTAGGAACAAGTAGAATTACTTGCTAATAGCTCTCTTTTTTGTTTTTGTTTTTTTTTTAATGATCAGACAGTGCCAAAACTTCCAGTCCCACCACTGCAGCAGACCTTACACATGTACCTACAGTGCATGCAACACTTGGTGCCAGAAGAGCAATTTAGAAAGACCAAGGTCATTGTGGAGCGGTTTGGAAAGGCAGGAGGCATGGGAGAATCCTTGCAGCAAATGCTGGAGGAAAGAAGGGAAAAAACAACAAACTGGGTAAGCAGATGCAGATGAGAAACATAATTGCTGTGTTGGATTATGATCATTTGCAAACTCTTTGTGATGTTCTGTATGTGATCACTGCTTTCTTTCAGTGGGTCATATCAGATTCTGCCAAAGGGAATGGATATTTCAGACATATTAGGCTAGAATTTTCAAACGATGTCAAAATCCATGTTTTTATTATGTTTTCAGATCCATGGTTTGTTGACATAAATGAAGGAATTTATGCAAGGTGCATGCATACAGGTGTCAGCGCTACCTGTAGGAAGCACTGTATTACATCAGTTTTGGATCTCATTTCTTCCTTTCCTTTAATAAAATGACTTAGAGTTTTTATTAAAATGAAAAATGGTTTCTGATGGAGCTATGAAAAGTGCCTTGTATAGCCATCTACCCAGACCTCTGATCCAGTCATATTATTCTGGAATGGAATACTTCAATATAGGAACTACTGTTTAAAAATTAAATTATTATTTGCCATTCATTGTCACACCATACCAGTGTAGTTACCCTGAAGTATTTATTTCACTGAACATACACATACATGTATACACACACACCATGCTGAGACCTCAGCCTTTTAAAAAGTCCAGCTTTCTGCTTCTGAAGGCAGGAAAATTAAATAAACCATAGATAAAGTAGGTGTTACCATTCCACAAAGCCACAGTTCATCCTGCCTGCATTAAGCATGTTAGAATATGGCAACTGAAAACTAGAAAAACTGGTTCTACTGAAGTTCTTCCATCCCAGCAAGGAAGAGAGACACTGAATTGGTTATTGGGTTTAGGGAAATCCTGCACACTTGCTACTGATGTCAGTAATTGTGATTCTCCCTTAACTTTTCAGTTGTGACTCACAAGAAAACTCCATCAAGTTGCTGCTATAGTCAGAAAAAATAGCTACAGTTCTGACAATGCTTTTGTTTTAAAAGCAGGCTTAATTTCTGAACTACTTGTTGTCACAGTCTGAGGGCTCTCCCCTAAATGACACCCAATCTCATTTTGCTATTCCAGTCATAGAACTTCATGGTTTTGATGGTTAAATTAACCATCACTTAAATAGTGCTCCAGGAGAGCAAATAATGTTCTAGGAGACAGCTGTTCATTCAACCACATATACCATGAAAATTACAGAAGAAGGATGTATAACCATTTTGTGAAATGTCCTAACATTAAATGCCAGTTATTAAAACTAAATACCTGATTCTTAATAGAAACTAGAAATGTTTCAATTTGGGATTTAACTTGCCAGGAGTGCAGCTCTAGCCTTTTCTCCTGAAGACTCCAGAGACTGTGGGGGAAGCATCTGTTCTAACAGCAATGAAATATCTCAAAGGAAAGCTTTTTCAACTGATGCATGCATTCATAATTATTTTTGCATAATTTCATTGTTGTTTATAGTTTACCATATGCAAAGTGTTCCAGCTAAACTCAGACAGAACATTTGATCTTTTTATGAAAGCTTTGATTTTCCAAGCAATTATTCTTCAAGCTCTGCTCAAACAAAGGAATGCAGTTACCATAATGCCTGTGTTTTTGATAAAAATGGTTAGATATTTAGGTGTGTCTGGGTCGAGCATCAGCAATCTGCATTTGTGTCAGTGGACACAGAGAGAATTCTCCAGGGGCCCTGTCCACATCCCAGTATCTGCAGGACCGAACCGTTAAGCTCAGGAAATTCTTTTCCCACTCTGTCTTTATACACGATGGCATCTGATGGCTAACAACAGAGCATCATTGGCAAATATTTGAAGCCCCCTGAGGAAAGCCATCACTAGTAAAATTCTGTCCACTTCTTAAATCTATCCCAATTACTATTCAAGAGTCAGCAGTTAGTGTGTTGTTGTAGAGAGAAACACACAACAGAATACCCAAGCCACCACAATATGGAGAGTGTTTTCTCTTTAATGGAACACACTGTAAATTGCCATTGATTGAAAAACAGGATTATGGAATTGTGGCTGATTTCAGCTGAGCTGAGGTCACAGAGCCCAGACTGAAAATGCCCAGAAGCTCCATTAATCAGAGCCCATGCCTGACACCAGGAGCATCACTCTCTCCTGACCCCCAGACTGCCTTTCTGCATACTGTTCATAGTTTTAAGATTTCATGTCCCCTTCCCTTAGGTGTTTAACTACTGGCTGGATGACATGTACCTCAACAACCGGCTAGCTCTTCCAGTCAATTCCAGTCCAGCAATTATCTTTGCTCGTCAGCATTTCAAGGATGTAAATGACCAGCTGAGGTAATGTACTACAACTTTGCAGCTTTTGCTAAATGAAAGGTTATTTTAAATGTACTCCTTTTACAAAAAGACAATCAACTTTCGTTAAAAAATAAGGGCTGTAACCATTAAATGATTTCCTTCTAGGTCTGCTGAATAGTATCAGTATTCTAGCCCTTTCTGGGGGGCCCTAACCCTTTCTGGGGTTACTCATACTGATATTCAGAAATGAAAGGGTCATTACTTTTACATTTATTGCATGAAAAAAAAATGCCATGGGATTTATAATTTTTAAAGGAATATTTGCAAAGTTTTGATTGTGTAATTCAAGGAAATCATTTTGAAGTGGAAAAAATAAATACTAATTCCTGACACACTGTTTAAAGGAAAACAATTTTTAACGTACTATCACTATGACTTAAAGCAAACTGCAAAGGTCACACTGGCATTAAATTGTCCCTCTCAGGTGCCCAAAAGGGCACCAGAAACACAGGAGATCTAAGAATAAGAATTCAGAAATTATTCCTCACCAAGAACACTGCTTCATTCAGGCCCATGGTTCCCAGCCTTGAACTGACCTTTCTCCTTTGAGCTGTTGCGGCCAATTACAATCATTTAAAAAGTTAAAAGGTAAGCAAGTAGCCAAGCACAATATATCTCTCCAGATACCCTTAAAACAGGATTCCGTTCTTCAGCCTTTGCCAAAACATTTTCTCCTTTTAAAACAGTAAACCAGATCAGATCTGCCCTCACATAATGCAATTTTCCTCTTTGCTTTTAGCACTCTCTAGCTGCTCATTACTGAAGGAATTATCTGAATGTGAATTTATGCTATTCTCAAACAGGCAGAACCTTGAAGCCAATGTGTTATTTTAACATTTTCCATAGACAGCCAATGTATCTTTCTACTTTAAATATAACTGTAAATGCTCCCATTCATTACTGACAAAATTTACTGTGCACACAGCTTTCAAAAGACCTCTGCTTTACATTTTATAATGCACGTGTTTTAACACGGAAATATTTTCCCCAGAGCCTCCCTTTCAGACACAGTGTAAATGGGCAGTGTCAAGAAATAATACACCTGCCCACAGCTCTGCAGAAAGAGCATCTGCTTAGGACAGGAAGTACTCTAATAAATTGGACAGTTTAGGAGTATTGATATTGAAACCCATGTTAAGGATTCTATTAAATATTCAGCCTCTGCTCCCATTCTCTAAATAAATGCTTTCAGGCTTCTTCCTGTGGTAGTCTGTTTAACCATTTGAAGGGACTGTCTCTAGGATTTCATATTCCTCTTGACATGAATTAATTGGGGTTTGGGTGAGGCCAGGGGACTCTTTTTGCCAAGCCAGGCAGCTTTTTCTCCTTATGCTGTCATCAATCATTCAGGCTCTCCTCTGTCTCTCAGAAACAGCCCAGTGTTGCCAAATAACAAAAGACTGATGCCATTTGTATTTGCTACTTGCAGGTTTGCTGCCAATCTCATTTCAGGAGTGCAAGACTATAAAGCTTTACTGGACACGTAAGTATCTTGGAAGGAAAGCTACTGCTTGAGTATCCACAGGGCTTCTGACTTGAGGATACTCTAATGTGCTCAGTTAGGCTGCATTGTACCTTTCTACCATTTGGAAGGTCTGGGGCCCCAACATGCTTCAGGGCAGGTGCCTCAGCAATTCTTTTATGTTCTTTCTGCTTTATTACTGCAATCTAATAGGTTGGAGATGGATCATTTATGATGGCTGCCAGTCATCAGTCCAGCACACGCAGTGCAGCCCAAACAACACACACAGTCTGTCTAACCAAGCTATTGAGAACACACCAGAAGTCTGTGCTCTCCACACATAAAGAGCAGCAGCACTGTGGTTAAACAGCCTGCACACCTCCCCTGGTACCACTGACCTGCCAGGAGAATGAAACCTTACCACAGTTAGGCTGGCTCAGTAGCAAGTAAAAATAAGAAGTTACTTAGTTCCATGGTTATTTTCTGTACACAAGAACAGGGGAAATCCGTGGTTCTTGAAACAAACCATGTATGAGGTAGCTCTTAACAACCACTGCTCCCCAAAGAACAGAAACAGTGGAGAGCCAAGCACAATGGATGCCACACTATATTAGGGAAGAAGCAATTTTTCTGTCTGGAAATACAGGAGGCCTATGTAATATGATTTAACCAATGCGTATTTGGGTGAGGAAGAAAAAGTCCATGTTCAAACAGCAAAGTCCCTATTATCTATGAATTAGATAAAAGAAAGAAGAAGAGGCTGTTTGATTTTTCAATTTCAACAATCTGACAGCTACTCAGAAATTATAGGAGAGGTACTTATTTAAGAACATGTGCTTTTGTCCAAGATACACCATGCAACTGCATATACCAGTACTAGCACATTGTGAAGTACCAGTGCATACTAATGCAGTTCACTGCCTCTTTATCTGACAGCATGAGATGACATAAAGAAACCACATTGCTCAGACAAAGGATAATTAAAATTCTTACTATTCTGATCTTGCTGCTTTAGACCCAAAGACTTCTGTGATCAGATTTGCCTACTTTAAATCAGTAATAATTTAAATCCTCACTACTGTACCTTCATATTGTTAGTACTGTTTGCTTATCACTCCCCCTATATAATTATGAGGACACCGTAACTGTAGCATTTTCAGTTCCTTGTTGCTATTAAGGACTTCTACTAGTGAGTGTACTGCTAGCTTCTTTTGGATCATCCCACATGCGGATGTACAATACTCCAGTCCAAACCCAGGCATTAAACTGAAACTTTTAGATTTAACAGTGAAGATATTCCATGCAGTTGCCAGGACTAAGATTTCAAACAAAGCCTAAATTGCTCACATTAAAAAGTTGTAAGATCTTACACAGACATCTCCTAAATCAGTACTAGATTTTCTGGTGCCGTTAATCAGTCAACACCACCTTTCTTAGCTGCTATAATTACAGATTGTCTTATCTATATCCCCTATGGTATTCCACTAATTTTGATCATTATAGATTCTCTTTAAAACTTTGTTAAATGTAAGAAAATTTCTGCATTATGCAAAATGTAGGAGAAGGAGAACACTAATAACCCTGTTTTGCTAATAAGGAACAACAACAAAAAAGCACTTGAGAGCCAAGAACTAAAGTGGATATCCCTGTTTTAGAATTGTAAGTTCCAAAGAGGCAGCTAAACAACATAAATGATCATAAAGCTTTACCCTTATCAGCTGTATGTAGTGTGTGTTTCTTTACCCCTGTCCCTCTCCTGCAGGCCGGAAACATAGTAGTCTTCTGCTGAGGGAAAACCTCAGCACCAGAAGATCTTCCTCCTATAATCTTGGCAGCCTCTTCTGAACAACAGCACCATTATTTACTGGGGCAATGTCAATGGGATATTTTAGAATCCATAAAAAAGGAAAGAAAGAAATTAGCGCAATTATGTGGGTTTGTTGGGTTTTTTTTTTTTCTTATTTCTGGTCACTAAAGAAGCCTTTTTAGTGGATTTTTTCACATGCCTTCCAATAAAAAAGAAATAGGTTTTCAGCATTTATTACCCCATAGGTCTAAGTAAGGGTTATCACGTAAGTGAAGCTCTGTGGAAAACAGAAATGCCCTCTGTATTGCCCCCGTCATTCCTGTTCACCAGGCAAGGCCCCCTCACACACCCTCTCAGCACTCTGCACAGTACAGGGCCACCGTGACCTGCAGTGAATTTCACCAGTACCGTTTTCCAAGTTACTATGTCTTTTCCACCTGTTTGGCTGACTTCTGTCCTGGCAAGTTTCCAGGGTCCCATCTAGGCAGGTTTCTCAGGCACACTGCAAAGCTGCCTCTGACCTGCTATTCTTTCAATTTCCACTGGGGGATAATTCAATCGCTTAATGAATATGCATGAAGCTGCCAGGAAAGATGTATTTAACTTTGGCATGGGAATTCATCTATTCCCCTTATACTGTAATCTTGTTTTATTATTCAATTTGTGTTGATCTAATTGTAACAGAACAAAGGACAGATTAGATTTCTTTTCCTCTCTGTCTCTCTCTTCCCTCTTTCCTCCCCCTTTTCCTCTGGCTTTGTTTTTCTTCTCTCTCTCCAGCCATGTTTTACCTGTTGATTTTGCTCGTGGACAGCTGTCTGGTCATCCTCTCTGTATGAAGCAATACTATGGGCTCTTTTCTTCCTATCGTCTTCCAGGACATACCAAAGATACCCTTGTGGCCCAGAAAAGCAGTATAATGCCAGAACCAGAGCACATCATTGTTGCTTGTAACAACCAGGTAAATGAGTGTTCTTTTTTTGTACCTTTCATAGTATATATTTCTTAGATTGCTTAAATTCACTCAAGAGGAGCCTAATCTCATCATTGTTCAGAAACACAATTACCATGCTACGTATGAGCTCACTTCTTACCAAGCATTTGCTGTCAGTATTTCCAAAAGATGCTTCTGCAGCATTTTTGTCCTTAGCCCACATTATGTTTTGAGTACAGTGATACAGAAAGGAGGAATGCGGCAGAATGCATTTGCTTTCTCATTCAAAAAATCGTGTTTATTAACAGAGATGAAACCACAGAGAAAAAAAATCTTATTGGAGTGCATTTGCTGGAAACGCTCTTCTCTTGACAGTCAAGCATTGGCAACAACACATGGCATATATGCCACCATCCCACGTAGGGGGTCCTAAGCTGTACCTGAAGTACATAGCACAAGTGTAGGCAGAAGTACTGGAACAGTAGAATGAACCTGCCCCAATCAGAAATGCTGTCAAGTAGCACTGTATATTGGCTAGGCAGAGTACCTTATCACCCAGTTTGGCATTTGTAGTACTGGAGCCATGGCTACAATCCCCCTTGGAGTGAAGTAGATTCCAGTGCCCCCTTTTCCAGGAAGTCCTGTTCCTCACCTCAATGGGAAGTTCTCTAGATTCTCTAGGTTATTTTTAAACAAATAATACCATGAAAAATTATTTAGATCCTTCCTGATTTTGTCTCTTCATGGTTTTTTAAGCTTATTCAAATAAGGTATATTTTATTTGAACTTAATACATGGTGTAGGTCCCTTATAGCAACCAGCATTACAGTGGTGTAAAAACACAGGACAGGTGAGCCCTGGGCCAGTCCCCAGTGTTTATGTACTCTGTTACCTGCAGGCCTGGCTCTCCAGACAGGACCTGAGCATCTCAACACCTACCCAGGCAAAAGCACAATGTTGGATCAGTAAGGGTTCAACCCATCTGTGACTGTTCCTCTGACTTCTGTCATTTTTTTTGCAGTTTTTTGTTTTGGATGTTGTCATTAATTTCCGTCGTCTCAGTGAGGGAGATCTTTTCACTCAGTTACAAAAGATAGCCAAAATGGCAGAGAATGAAGAGGAAATGCTGCCTCCAATTGGCCTGCTGACAACAGATGGAAGGACAGAGTGGGCAGAGGCCAGGACGATCCTTATGAAAGGTTAGCAGCAGCAATTCCAGCTTTCTCCATCATCTTCCTCCTCACCATCACTGCCTTTCTCTGCTGGGAGTGAACACTACAGCAAATATAGGACTGAATGTGCAACCTCACTGCTGAGTTTTTCTAGCAGGAGGAAATTCAATATCTGTAGGTGTTCAGATGTGTGTTGCCAGGGAATCAGCAGAAATGGTTTGACCCTTTGGCTGTGTATGTTTAAGTGTTACACCATGTATATAGCTCTCATTCCATTCTTTGTTTTCCATCACATAAATTACATTACATCAGATTGTGTGATTTGTCTCTTTCTTCACATCCATTTTGTACCAATAGGAATGATGAATCCTCTTAGCTTTTAGCAACTTTTTTCCATCTCATGGACTTTTTTCATCTCATCTAACAAAGGCACCTACAAGCTAACACCTATTGAATCTAGCTGTATACTCTCTCTAGTCAATAGAGAAAACCAGAAAGTACTAGGGTTGATTAATCCAAACCTTAAGGAACTATCAAGAAGAGGTGACACCAGTTACTCTCTGGGGATAGTTATCTCTTTCAACAACAGGTATCATTCAGCTCTCTTGGATTCTGAACTTGAATGCCTGACTTTGAAACAGATGAAAATTGAGAGTGGGATTAGTCACCTGTGTCATATCACACCTTATATATTTTACACTGAGGCTAAGTGATGTAAATGCCCTCTTTGTGCCATTTTAGATGACTTACATATTCATTTTTCTCTCCTGAAAAAGAAGTTAAGTCCTGTCTTTTCCTCCAATTCATCAATGCTACAGAAAATATTGCTGTTTTATGTATGCTCTGGAGTACACAAGAGTTGCCAATAGTCTCAAAGCATGTTTACCATCCCAAGGAAGATCTTTCTTTTTCTTATTCAAGTTTAGCTGTGCTTATAATAACTCTATAAACACACAAACAAACATACAGTCCTAGCATGGTTACATGGTACCAGTCTAATCTTCAGGCTTTCTCCTCCCCTTCTTTTCCTTTTAAAACAGTAGAGAAAAGATTCCCCATTATAATGAAACATGAGAGAAGCCATAGTCATTTGTGTTCATGCCATGCTTTAAAGTAAAACTGAATACCTTGAAAACTGCAGGATCATCTTTGTAAGCCTGCATCACCCTAAAGAAAAAGGACAAAATAACAAAAACTAGCAGAACCATCTCTGTAGTGGTTTTGGATTGCCTGGTATTTGCCAAAATATTGATTTTAATGAGGAAAAAAGCCAACTCAGTTATGCAGCTGAAAAACAACCCATAGATTCTGAACTAGCAAATATCACAGCACTGTGATGTGAGCCTTCTCTAATCTAAGCAGGAATCCCATCCTAGACCACTCATACTAGCACAGGTCCTCTATACAGTATAATGCATTTTTGTTACACATGGATACATGATTATAAACAGCCCTCTTTTTTTTCTTTGGCAAAATGTTCATAGAACTAACAGAGGAAGAGAAATGCCTCTAGTGAAAAGCATGAGGTGAAGAAGTCACTACAACTGTTCTGTATAGGGCAAGGAAAGTGAAGATGTTTTGGGACAGAGAAGACTTATACAGCACTTTGCAGAGGTTATGAAAGAAATATATGTATGCACAGACCTACAAGTAGAGGATAGGTCTTCAAGGTGAAGAAGAAGAAATTGTAAAACCCCAGCCATCACTGGTTTATGAACACATTTAGTATTTTATAGAATCATAGAATAGTTAGGGTTGGAAAGGACCTTAAGATCATCTAC